>NEWO01001019.1:20891-44489 GCA_003013225.1 Phalaenopsis aphrodite | reverse complement strand
GGGGGAGAGACATGAGAATGTGAGGGGGAGGGAGAGAAGGAATGAAAAAAGTGAGGTAACAAGCAAGAACAAGAGGGAACAAGAGAGAGAGAGAGAGCGATGGAAAAGGGGAGAGAGATAGAAGAGTGAGAGGGAGACAACGAGCAAGGGAGAGTAAAAGAAAAGAGGGAACAAGAGAGAGTGAGGACTGAGAGAGAGAGAAGAGAGAGCAAGAAGTGAGAGGGAGAGGGAGGTAGTATATGAGTGAGAGAGACTGGTAGTGAGAGAATGAGAAAGTGAGAGATTAGTGAGATAGAGATAGAAGAATAGGGATCCTTGATTTGTCCTATTCTATCTTTCACTCTCTCCTATATCCTTAATTTTTCTTCACCCAATCTTTCATATCTTACTCTTTTTCTCTCACTCTCACAGTCTCCCTCTATCTCAATCTTTTTCTCAACCTCTATCTCATTCCTTAATTTGTCCTCACCGCATTTTTTTCCTTATTGACTTATCTTTTTGTCTGACTCCTTATTCTCTCTCATGGAGAGGGAGAGAGAGAGAGATCACATCCTATAAATATTGCATATTTGACTCCATTCATAAAATCATTTTATTTTCTATGAGTTTCAGCAACAATAAAAATTTTGTCTTACTATTCATATATTAAGGTATGAATATACCAAACAAAAATATAAAGATAAAGATGGGAGAGAGAGAGAGAGAGGAAAAATATGGATTACAAGAGAAAAAGATGGAAGAGAAAGAAAAGAGCAAGTGAAAGAGCAATAATGAGAGGGAGAGAATATGTGAGATATAAAAGAGAGAGAGAGAGAGCAAAAAAGAGAAAGTGAGAAGAGAGAGGAAGAGGAAGCAAGTGTGTGTGTGAGAGAGAGAGAGGCAAGAGTGAGTGAGGAGTGAGAGAGAGAAGTGGAGAACAAAAGATGGATAAAGAGAATGATTGGGAGAGGAAGTAAGAGAGAGTGAGTGTTTGTGTGTGAGAGAGTGAAGGAGGGAGACACTAGAGAGACAAATTTGAAATGAGAGGAATGAGAGAGCAAGAGTGAGAGAATATGGAGGGAGAGAAGTGTGGAAGAAAGAGAGTGTGTGAGAGAGAGATAGACGCAGAGGGAGAGGGAGAGGTAGAGGAAAGGAGAGGAGGCATGAAGGAGAGGAATAAATACATAGAGTGAGAGAGAAAAAGAAGAACAGAGCGAGTGTGAAAGGAGAGCTAAACAAAAATGCTAGAGGGCATGAGAGAGAGGGAGGGAGGGTGGTAGTTAGAAGGTGGAAGGATATAGAGAGATGAGAGAGAGAGAGACAGGAAAAAAAAGAAGAGTAGAGCAAAAGATTAGAAAGGGAGTA
Organism: Phalaenopsis aphrodite; assembly: GCA_003013225.1. Lineage (NCBI taxonomy): Eukaryota > Viridiplantae > Streptophyta > Magnoliopsida > Asparagales > Orchidaceae > Phalaenopsis > Phalaenopsis aphrodite. The sequence goes on along the minus strand of NEWO01001019.1, from coordinate 43,145 downwards.
AAAATGAGGGAGGGATGAAGAGAGAGGAAGGGATGGATAGGGAGTGGGAGAGAGACTCAATGAAAGTGGGAGGGGGAGGGAGAGAGAGTGAAAGTAGTGAGAACAAGTGAGGGACCAAGAGGGAGAGATATAGCGAAGGAGAGAGAGATAGATGAGTGAAAGAGAGACAATAATCAAGGGAGAGTAATAGAAGGGAGGGAACAAGAGAGAGAGAGAGAGGGACTGAGAGAGAGAAGAGAGCGAGAAGTGAGAGGGAGAGAGAGAAAAAGTAAGTGAGTGAGGGAGGTGGTAGCAAGAGAATGAGAAAAGATAGAGGAGATAAAGCGAGTCATTAGTGATATAGAGAAAGAAGAAGATGGATCCTTGATGTTTTTCTCCAAGCACTCTCTTTTCTTTCTATCCTTTCTCACATTCTCTCTTATATCCTTAATTTTTCATTACTCTCTTTTCCTGTCATACTCTCTCCCTTTCTCTCACTCACCTCTCTCTCACCCACTCATTCTCTCTTTTCCCTCTCTAACTCCTACTTTATTTACTTTCATTCCTTCACTCATCCTCACTCCCTCTTCTCTTGTCTCTATCTCACCTCCCCTTTGGTTCCTCCATCTATCACTCTCTGATAGTCCCTCTCACACCGCTCACTCTTATCTATCTTTCTAGCACTCCCTTTTTCTCTCAAGCTCCCTCTCCTATGATATCTCTCTCTTTCCTCTCTTCACTCCTCTCACTCTCCCTCCCCTCTCTCATTGTCTCTCTCTCACTCTCTCCCACTCCCACTCTCTTGCTCTCTCATTCCCCTCCCTCTTTCCCCATATCTCTCTCTATCTCTCTCTCCCTTTCTCTCCCTCTTGGAATCAACTTCTCTCTTTTTTCTTCTCTTTATTTTTTCACTCTCTTCTCTCTTTCTCACTTACTCACACACTTCTCCTCCTTTTCTACTCATTATCTCACACTCATTTTCTCACTCTTGTCTCTAATTTACTATATCTTGCTCTTTTCCTTCGTTCTCCCTAACCCCTTTGCCTTCTTCCCCCCTTTCTCTTTCTCTCTACCTCACTATCTCTAACTAAAAATTTTTTCCCTCATCTTTCTCACTTTTTTCTCCTTCTGCCACAGATCTCTTTTTTTCTTCTCTCTCCCATTTCTCTTTATACCTCATTTTCTCTCTCACTTTCTCTCTCTCTCTCCATCTCTCTCTATCACTCACCTTCCCGCTCCCTCCCTCCATTTCTCTCTTTTTAGCTCCCTCTCCATCCATCCCTTATTCTCTCTTTTTAACACTACCTCCTTCCCTCCCTCTCTCTTCTTCTCACACTTTTTAACACTCATCATCTCAATCTCCCTCTCTCACTCTCTATCTTATGCTCTCATTGCCTCTTGTTTTCTCTCTCTATCACTATTCTCTTGCTCTTATCTTTCTCTTTGAACTTTTTCTTATGTTCTTTCTCTCTCCTCATTCTATCACTCTCCAACATTGACCTTATCAAACTCTCAATCTCTCACTCTCTGTTCTGTTACTTTGTCTCACCAAACAAATTATCTTTTTACCCCACCCTCTCTCACAATCTTCATCTCTCTCTCACCTCTTTGAATGTCTATCCTTCTCGCTTTTACTTTATCTCTCAGACACTACTCTATTTCTCTCTTTCCTCTCTCTCCCTTGCTTTCTCACTTTTTCCCACCCCTATCTCTCCCTCTTTCCATCCCTCTCACACTCTCTCTCTTTACCATATATCACTTTTTTTTCTCCCTTAACTTTCTCTCTTTCTCTATATTACTTTATCTCTCCCACCCTTTTCACCCCTTCTCGTCTCCTTCCATCCCACTATTTCTCTCTCAATCTCTCTTTCCCTTTCTCTTCTCACTCTTTCTCTTCTATCCTCTCTTGCAATCTCTCTCCCCTTCCTCCCTAACCGTCCATCTCTCCCTCTCTCTCCTTCTCTCTCTCATTTCTCTCTCCCACTCTCAATTTAGCTCCCTCCCTCTAACTCCCTCTCTTTTCTTTTGTACTCTCTCACTTATTATTCTAACTCACTCCATATCCCTCCCTCTCTCCCTCCCCCTCGCTCACTTTCCTCTTTATCTCTCACTATTCACCCCTCTATATTTCTCCTCACTCCCTCACTTTCTCCATCTCTCTCGTTCCTTCAAACTCACTCTCCCTTTATATTTCTCTCTCTCTTTATTGAGAGATATAGAAGAAGAGATTGTGAAGGGTAAGGAGGGTGAAGAGAGAGAAAAAAATCAGAGAAGAGAGAGTGAGAGATGTGAGAGAGAAAAGAGTGTTTGAGAGATTAGGAGAGAGAGTGTGATAGAGTTAAAGAGAGAGCAAGAGTAAAGAGGGAGAGAAAGAGAATGGCAATAAAAAGATACATAGAGAAAGAGAGAGAGAATAAGTGGCAAAGAGCAAAATATAGAGAGTGAGATATTAAGAGAGACAAAAGTGAGAAAAAAATGGAGGTAGTGTGAAAATGAATGAGAGAAAGAGAATGACGGAGGGAGACAAGATGGGAGTAAGGGAAGAAGAAATATGGAAAGAGAAGAGAGAGGAGGAGGTAGAGTAAAAAAAGAGTTAGTGAGAGAGTGAATAGAAGAGAAAGAGAGCATGAGCGATGGAGGGCGAGTGAAGAGAAAGTTAGAGAGAGAGAGCCTTGAGAGAGAAGAGGGTAAGTCAGTCAGTGAAAAAAAGAGAAAAACAGAAGAAAGAAAGAGATACATAGGGTGTGAAAGAGATAGAGTGTGAGAGAGATAAACTAAGAGAGAAAAATGAGAGAGAAAAGAGGAGCTGGAGAGGTTGAGAGAGAGGAGAGATATGGAGAGACTGAGAGCGATAAAAAGAGTGTGAGAGTAGAGTGAATTCTAGAATGAGAGAAAGAAAGAGCAAGATAGTGGGGGAGAGGGTGTGAGATAGAGAGAGAATGACAAATAGATAGATATATGTGGAGAGAGAGGTTAATATTTTAAGAGAGAGATATATCGAGAAACAAAAGACATGAAAGAGAATTAGAGTGAGGGAGACATAAGGGAGAAGTGAGAGAGGTAGGGAGGATAGGGTGGGAGTTTAGGAGGGAGAGTGATGGTGAGATATACATAGACATATTGAGCAAAAAAGTGTGTATGTTAGAGAGAGAAGAGAGAAAGGAGAGTGTAAGTGTGAGGGAGAGGGTGAGGAAGATAATGCAAGAGAGATAGAGCGAGAGAGAGAGAGAGCTTTACAGGTGGAGCAAGAATGAGAAAGCAAGAAAGAGAGAGAGTGTGTGTGTGTGAGAGAGAGAAAGTGTGTGAGAGAGGGAGCAAGAGAAAATAAAGCATGAGAGAGGGAGTGAAGTTAAGAGAGTGAAAGGGAGGCTAAGAAGGAGTGAGGGATGGATAGACAAAGAGAGAGGGAGCTCAAGAGAGAGAATGAGAGAGGGTAGGAGAGGGAGAGAGAGAGTGAGGGAAAGGAAGCTGGTGGGGCAGAGAGCAAGAGAATGAGTGTAGGAGAGGAATACATTCTGAGAGGGAGATGGTGAAAGAGAGAAGAGGATGGGGAGAGAGAGATATGTGGAGCGAGAAAGGGAGGGAGAGACAAAACAAGAAATCTAAAGAGAGTGAGAGTCAAAGATGGTTAATGATAAAGAAAGAAAGAGATGTGATAGAAGGGTACAAGAGAGAAATATTCCCCGTCCCATTTCTCTTTCTCTCTTCTGCACCCAAACTTTCTTTTCTCTCTTTATTATTTTTTATCTCTCCTTCTCTCTCTCTCCATCTCTCTATTCAATTCTCTCACTCTCGCTACCTCACTTTTACTCTTCATCTCTCTCATACTAACAACCTCACTCACTCCCACTCGCTTTCTCCCTTTTTCTCGTCCCTCTCTTTCTACCGTTTCTTTTATCTCTCACTCTCTTTCTCTCTTTATCTCATTCTCCCCATTTCTAGCTCTCACATGATAGAGGTTGAAAGGGATATAGAGATAGTGAGATAGATCAAGAGAGAAATAAAAGATACTAAAAGAAGTGAGAGTCAAGGAAGTGGGAGAGGGAGAAAAAGGGAGGAAGGGAGAGTCAGAGAGAGTGGAGGGATAGAGAGAGAAGGAACGAGCTCACTTACTCCCACTCTCTTTATTTCTTTATCTCACTCTCTCTCTCTTTGGATCTCTCTATTCCTTTCTCTCACTCTCCCTCCCCACTCTTACCATACATCTCTCTCATACTAAAAACCTCACTCACTCTAACTCCCTTTCTTTCTTTTTCTCCTCCCTCTCTTTCTGCTGTCTCTTTTATCTATCACCTTCTCTCTCTTTAACTCTTTCTCCCCATTTCTACCTTTCACATGATAGGGCTAGAATGAGAGAGAAATAAAAGATAGTGAGAGAATTGAGAGTGAAAGAACTAGGAGTGGGAGAATGGGAGAAAGGAAGGGATATTCATAGAGAGTGGAGGGATAGAGAAGAGGGAGAGTAAGAAAGAGAGAAAATGAGATAGAGGTGGGGAGAAAAAGAGATGGGACAGGGAATGAGAGAGATTGTGAGAGAATTTTAAAGGTGGAGAAAGAAGTCAGATGGTGTGAGAGAGCAAGAGAGTCTGAGCGAGTGAGAGAGAGAGAGACCAAGAGATAGGTAAGCAGAGAAAATAGTGTATGTCTGAGAGAGAACATAGAGAGAGACAGAGAGTCAAAGAGAGAAAGAGACAAAAGTGGGGAGAGAAAGTGTGCATGTGAGAGAGAAAGAAAGGTTGCTAAAGAGACTGAGGATAAGAAAGACAGATAGAGAGGGAGAGAGTGAGATAGAGAGAAGAGAGAGGTAGTAAGGGAAGGAGAAAGAAAGGAGGCTAAAGAGAGTGAGGGAGAGAGCCCTTCTCTCTTCTCACTCCATCTTTATTCTCACAATCTCTACTTTTGCTCTTCTCTCGCTCTCACTTTGCCTCACACCCCCTCATTCCCTCTATCTCTTCTATTCTCTCATACATTTTTTCTTTCGATTTGTCTCTTTTTCCCTCCCTCTTTGTCCCTTCTTATCGCTCTCCATACCTTATCTTGCACTCTTTTACCCATCCCATTCTCACCCTCTCTTTTTTTTTGCTCACTTCTTTTTTACCTTTCTCACAAGCACTCTCTCAACCTGCTTCTCCCTCCTTCCATTCATCCCTCTCTAAGACTTTTTCTTTACTGCTCCTTACTCTCTCTCTCTTTCTAAATATTCTCTTTCTATCTCTCTCTTGCTCTGTTAATCTATATCTTTTCCTCTCCCACTGTCCCTTCCTCCCTCTATCTCCCTCTCTCACTCTCTTTCTCTCTCCTTCCTTCTCCCATTCGTATCTCTCGCTCTCTCACCTCTCTCTCAAGCTCTCTCTAGAACTTCATCTCTAATCCTCTCCTTTTTCTCTAATCTCTCTGTAGTGATGGAGCAAGAGTGAGAGAGGTAAAGAGCAAGGCTAGAGATGGAGCATGAGATATAATGTGAGAGTGAAAGAAAGTGAGAGATAAAGAAGAGAGAGAAATTGGGAAAGGAGTAAAATTTTTTTTATAATTTTGCTGAAGAGAAGAGAGTGATTGAGACAGTCAGAGAGAAGAGAGATAGAGAGAGGAGAGAAATAGAAGAGAAAAAAGAATGAGAGATTACAAGAAAGAGAAAGAGAACAATAAGATAGATAAGCGCGGGAGAGGAAGTGAGTGAGGGAGGGAGTGGTAGTGAGAGAATAATGAGAGAGAGAGTGGAAGATTACGGGACAGAGAGAAGAATAAGAGCATTAGAGAATGAGAAAGAGATGAGGAGAGAATAGGAGTGAAGAGAACGGGAGATAATTCTCTCTTATTATCTCACTAACCTCCTTCCTTGGGAGATAAAGAGCGTGAGAGTGCTACAATGTGAAAGAGAAGAGAGAAAGCTAGATAGAGAAAAAGGGGGATAGAAAAATCTTTCTTTTAATAGAAGAGGAGAGAGTGTATGGGATAGAAAGAGAACATATGAGAGGAAAAAATTACCCTCTCATACTTTAAATCTTGCTTTCTCCCTTTTCTCTCTCTTTCTTTCTACATACTATATTTTTTCTTGCTCTCTTGATCTTTCTATCTTTGTATGTCATCTGCACTACCTCTCTCTCACACTTTCTCCCTTTCTCACTCTATTTCTTTTTTCATTCACTCAATCTCTCTTAAGAGATAGGGAGAGTGAGAGAGATAGGGGAGAGAGAAAACACATAGAGAGGGAGAAGGATATTGAGAGAGAAAGAGAAAGGAGAGAGGGAAAGAGAGGGAGGGAGGAATAAACATAGAGATGGAAAGTTAGAGAGAGCTAAATAGAAAGAGCGAGAGAGAGGTACTAACTACGGAAAGAAATGGAGGCATACTCTCCCTATCTCCCTACCTCCCTCCAACCCTCCCTTGTCTCTTCTTCTTTCTCTCTCTCATTCTTTATTTCTTTCTTCCTCTCTCACTCACGCAGTCTCTTTGCCTCTATTTCCCTTTTTCTCTCTCTAAGAGATAGAGAGAAGGGACAGAGGGAGAGAGAGATGGATAGCTAGAGAAGGAAAATCAAGAAAGATCAAGCAAGTGAGATAAGGGGGTAAGTGATTGAAAAAGAGAGAATACAAGAGAGGGTTAGAGAGAGAGAGTTAAAGTGGTAGGGAAGCAGAGAGGATAGAGATAATATAAGCTTCTCTCTCTCTTTTTCTCTCCCTCTCACTCTGTCTCACTATATCTCTCTTTCTCTCATTTCTCACCTCTCTTCTCTTTCTCTTACTCTACTCTCTTACAATCTCTTCTGTAATCTCTCATTATCTCTCTTGTGTATCACTTCTATCACTTTCATCCCTCTAAGATAAATAGTGATTAAGAGAGAGATAAATAGTGATTAAGAGAGAGCAAGATTGAAGATGAGAGTTGATGCTCTCCCTCTGTCCATTCCATTTCATCCCTCTATCTTACTCTCATTCTCCTTAGCTCCCTCTCCAAAAGAGAGAGTGATAGTGAGGGGGAGAGAGAATAGATAGATAGAGGAGGTAGAGAGAGAAGTTTGGAAGGAGTGAGAGTGGGAGAGAGATAGATGGTTGATGAGAGAATAAGAGGAGAAACATAGAGAGTGTCTGTGAAAAGAAAGTGGGAGACTTAGAAAGTGAAGAAAGAGATTAGAGCTTTATTGAGATGAAGGGTTAGCAAGAGTGAGAGAGCAAGAGATAAAAATAGGGAGAGGGGGAGTGAGAGAAGAAGAAGAAGAGCTAGAGAGATTGTGAGAGATAATGGGAGAGGGAGAGGAAGGGGAAAAGAGGGATAAGGAGGGACAAAGAGGGGCTGAGAGAGAACAAGACATGAAGAAAGAGATAGTTAGAGGTGAGATGGAGAAATATATGAGAGAAAGAGAGAGGGAGAGTAGTTAGGTAGAGCGAGGGATATGGAGGGAGGGCGGAGGGACAAAAAAAAAGAGTTTAAGTGAGAGAGAAAGATGGGGAGAGAAGGGAGTGGGTGAAAGAGAGAACAATAAAGCAGGAGGCATTGATAGATAGGAAGAGACATGGAGGAACATGGAGAAAGGAAGGGAGAGGTAGGGGAGAGAGAGAAACAAGAGAGAGTAGAAGAAAATTGTGAGAGGCAGAGGGAGAGGGATGGTTAAAACTAGAGAGATAGAAATCAAGATAGATTGAGAGCTAAAAAATGAGAAGGAGAGAAGAAGAGAGATGGAGATATAAAAATAGATGGAGGGTGAGCGATAGCATGAAAGAGAGAGAGAGATTAAGAGAGTGATAGAAACTAAGTGAGATGCAGAGAAAAAAGTGTGAGAGAAAGAGAGTAGGAGAGAATTTAAGAGAGATGTATAGTGAAAAAGAGAAGCCTCAGCATTTCCCTTTTTCCCATCCCTTTTTCTCACATTTTTGTCTACCTCTCATTTTCTCTCTCACTTATTTCTTCCTCAATCACTCTCTCTAGCTCTCTCTCTCTCTTTAACCTTCTCATCATGAGGATGAGAGAAAGAGTTAGAGAATGAGACATGAGGGAGACAAATGGAGATAGTTGACTAAAGAATGATCAAGGTAGACAGAGGCATATAATGAGAGAGGAGAGATTGTAGAAGAGTTAGAGAGTAATACATGAGGGAGAGTGACATAGATAGTTAGTGATAGAGCGAAGAGGTTGAGAGGGAGAGATAACGCTTGAGAGATAGAGAGGGGGCAAGAGAGAGGAGAGATAAAGAAGAAATAGTAGGAAAACATGACCAAGGATGAGAAAAAGATAGTGAGAGAGGTGGAGAGATTGAGAGAGACAGAAGTGAACGATACAACAAGTAAGAAAGAACATAAGAGATACAAAAAAAATATGAGAAAAGATAAGAGATAGATAATACAAGAGTGAGCGAGAGGTGGGAGGGATGGAGGGAGGGAGGGATAGAGGGTGAGAGAAAGCTAGAGAGAGCAGGAGAGATAGATATAAATATAGTGAGTGAGAGGTAGAGAGGGAAAGAGAGAGAGAAACAAAGAGACGGTGGTAGAGGGAATGAGGGAGGGAGAGACAGAGCATCAGGGGAAAAGGATGAGAGAAATGGAGAGGTAAGGAGAGAGTGTTTTAGAGAGACAGGTAGAAAGAGAGAGGCAAACTATGAGAGAGGAGCGAGAGAGCAAGAGTTAGAAAGTGATACAAGAGAGAGTGACAAAGAATGAGAGTTAGTGAAAGAGGAAAGAGGTTGAGAGAAAGAAATAGAGCTTGAGAGATAGAGAGGGGGAGAGAGAGTAGAGATAAAGAAGAGGAGAAAGAAAGAGAGAGCAAGCAAGAGAGAAAGATAGTGAGAGAGGAAGTGATTGAGAGAGTGAGATAAAGAATAAGAGAGAGAAAGAGAGAGGGAGAGAGAGAAGAGAATGACATAACAAGCAAGAGAGAATATAAGAGATACAAAAAAATATGAGAGAACATGAAAGATAGATAATACAAGAGAAAGGTAGATATAGATAGAGGGGTAGAGAGGGAAAGAGAGAGAGAAACAAAGAGAGGGTGGGAGAGGGAATGAGGGAGGGAGACAGAGCCTTAGTGAGAGAGAATGAAAGAAATGGAGAGGTAAGGAGAGTGTGGAGTTAAAAAAAGAGTAGAGAACAAGAGAGATAGGAAGAGAGTAGAAAGAAATAGAGGGAGAGATGAGGGAGAGAGCAAGAGTTAGAGTGGGAGAGAGATTTTCTTTCATTCACCTCTTATCTTTATATATATCTAAGTAGGGAGAGTTTGAATGGGTGAGAAATAAAGGGTTGTGAGAGAGGGAGGTGGATAGAGTGAGTAAGAGAGGGAGGGGCGAGAGAGAGAGTAAGTGAATGATAGAGAAGAGAAGAGAGATTGCATCCTCTTCTTCCCCTATCTTCTTTCCCTCCCACTTCTCTCTCTCTCTCGTTGTCCCTCCATCCATCCATGTACCTCTCCTTACTTTACTCTCTCTTCAGGAGACAAAGATAATGAGATAGAGTGTGTGGGGGAAACATAATGAGTGAGAAACAGAGTATGAGAGAAGAGGGAAAGTGACAAAGTGTTGGAGAGACTGAGTGTTGAATTGAAGGACAAGGAGAGCTATTTCTCTCAATCACTCACATGCACACTCTTCTCTCCCTCTTTGAACTCTACTTCCTCTCCCATCACTCTTTAAGTCTCTTAATTACTCTCTCTCTCTCTCTTCTTTTAATATCCTATACTAACTCTCTCACATTCTTGCTCTCTGCTCTCTCTCTCTCACATACACACACTCTCTCATACTTTCTCTCTCACCCTCCCTTTTTTCTCTTTCTCTCCTCCACTCTGTCTCTCTTTCCCTTTCTCAAACTCTTTTTTCTCTCACCTTATCTCTTTATCTCTAGCTCTATCTCTCTCTTAGCCTCTCTCCCATTTTAACTCTCTCTCACTCTAAATTTCTTTCGTACTCTCTCTCTCTTCCAATCTCTCACTCTCCCTTCTCTTCCTTTCTTGCTTTTCCTTTCTTGCTCTTTTTCTCTCACACTCTTTCTCACAGCTCCTTCACTCCCTCCCACCCTCCTACCCATCAAAAAGAGGGATTGGAAGAGAGAGTGAGAGAGATGACGATAGAGAGCTTGTGAGATAGAAGCATAAAGAGCTCTCACTTACTATCTCTCTCGTGCTCTCTTTCTTGTAATTTATCATTCTCTTCACTTCTCAGATAAGATAATGAATGATGGAGAGTGAATATTGATAGGGGGAGTGAGGGAATAAAAGAGATAACATATAAAGAGAAAGAGAGAGTGAGGGAGAGAGAGATTGAGAGGTAGAGTGAAGAGAGGGAAAGATAGATAGAGAGAAAGAGTAAGAGTTTGAGAGAGTGTGTGTGACTGTGAGGAAGAGAGAGAATGGATAGAGATAGTGTGAGCGAGAGGTTTGCAAAGAAATATATGTTGAACATTTGAGAGAGAGATAAAGAGAGAATCAATATAGAGAGTGATATCTCTATTCTTTCTCCCTCTCTACCTTCCCCTTTCTCCCTCTACCTTGCTCTCTATCACTCTCGCACTCTATCTTTCTATTTCTTCCCCCTCCCTCCCTCCATCTTCCATCCTTTTATGTCTTTCTCTCTCTCTCTCACTACCCCTTAATCTTTTCTTCTCTCACTTTATTCTCTCTCGCTCTCTCTACCTCTCTCACTCAGACTCCTGTCTCCATTTATTAATCAACCTAACTCCTCTCTCCATTTATTTATGAAACTAACTCCTCTCTTTTTCTTACCTATTTAGATGCTCTTCTTTTTTTCTCTCTCTATCTTTCTCTCCCACTATTTTACTCACTTTCTTCTTATCTCTCACTAGAAAGAGAAAATATGAGAGGAGAAGGATAGACATCTAGACGGAGGTAAAGAGAAAGAGATAAATTGATGAAGATAGAAAGAGTGAGAAACATATGGAGAGGGAGAGAAATATCCAGAGTGAGAGAGAGTTAGAATGAGGGAGCGAGAGAAAGTGAGTTGGAATAAGAGAGGGAGAGACAGAAAGTGAGACAGGTTGATTCCCCATCTCTCTGTCACTCACTTTTTATATCAATTTATCTCTATCATCTAAGAAAGTCAGAGAAAATAGAAGTTGAGGGAGTGAGTAAGAAAGATAGATAGTAGTGATGTAGAGTTTGAAAGAGAGAGAGTGGAAGATATATTGAAAGTACGAGAGAGATGTAGAGCTAGAGAGAGATATGGTAAATAGAAAGAATAATAGATAACAAGGGACAGAGAGATTTAAAAAAGGAGAGAGGAAGATAACGAGTGGGAGGGAGAGAAATCTTAAAAGCGAGGGAGAGGGAGACTGTGAAAGAGAAAATGAGAATAAAAAGATATTATGATAGAGCGAGATAGAGATGGAGGTAGAAAAATATTGGGAGGGATGGAGAGTCCACTCTCTTAGGTAGAAAGAGGGGGAAGAGGTAAGAAAAAGATATGGGGAGGGAGACACATAGGGAGAGAAAAAAGAGAGAGGAGATAGAAGGAGAGAAAGACATCAAGAGTGTGAGGTGATATATAAAGAGAGAGAAGAAGTGAAAGGGTGAGCAAAAGAGGAAAACTCTAAGAGAGAGAGAGAGAGAGAGTTTAAGTGATGGATTGAAAGAGATAGAGAAAGAAAGAGGGAGGTATAGAGGCAAAATGTGAGAGGGAGGGACGGAGCAAGAGTAAGAGAGTGAGAGAAGATGAGCAATGACATATAATGAGAGTGAGAGAGATACAAAGAGAATTAGAAAGAGAAATGAGGGAGGTAAAAAAAGGAGCATGAGAGAGAATGAAAATGATAGACGGAGGGTAGTGAGAGAGAATTGTCTGAGAGAGAAAGTGAGAATGAGAGATAGAGAGAGCAAGAGAAGAGAGAAGTGAGGGAGGGTTAGAGGAGAGCACATGAGAGAGAATGAAAATGAGGGATAAAGGAGGGAGAGATTTTTCATTCTTACTTCTCTCTCCCTCTCTCCCTTCCTTCCCTCAAGAGAGCATCTTTGCACATTCTCTCTCTCTTGCATTCTCAATCATGCTCTTGCCCTCCCTCCCTTTCTTAATTAGGCTCTCCTTCACTCTCTTACATTCTCTTATGGTCCGTCCCCATCTCTCTCCTTCTTGTTTCTCTTATTCTATCTCTCTATATCTCTTTCCTCTCTCTTGATTTCTCTCACTCTCCATTCCGTTCTGAACCTCACTCATTTTTGCTTCTATTTTTCCTTCTACCACTATCTCCTTTTCTTTGTCACTTTCTTTCCCTTCACCTCTCCTCCTCTCACTCTCTCCCTCTCATTATCTCTCATATTTTTTTCTTTATTACTTTCCTAGCCTCTTCTCTCTCTCCCTCCTAATTTTTCGCTTTTACCATTACTCTATCATTTGCTCTTTTTAACTCACTCCCTCTCTCACTCACTCTCTCCCCCACATGTTCTCTCTCATTTGTTCTCTTTTTCCCTTCCTCCCTCTACTGTCCCTCTCTAGCATTCTTACTCTTCTCTCTCTTATGCTTCTCTTTCTTCCTCACTTTCTCTTACTTCCCCCTCTCTCTCACTTACTCATTAGAAGGGTGAGAGAGTGGAAGGGATAGGACCTATCTTTCTCCCTACCTCTCTATCACTCATTTTTCTCTCTCTTTCAATTTCCCTCAATCTCTCTATCTCTCTTTTCCTTTTTTTTTCTAACTCCAAATCTCACATTCTTCGTCTTAACTCATTCTCCACGTCTCTTATGCTCTCTAATTTATTATCCTTCTCCATCTCACTTTTCTCTCTATCTCATCCACTTTCTTTCTTTCTCTCCCCCACACTCTCAATCCCTCTTGCTTGCTCATCTCTCTCTCACTCTTTTTATTTCTCTTGTCTTTCTCTTGGCCACATTCTTCCTCTCTGTACATTGCTCTCTTACTCACACTCTTCTCCATTCCCCTATTTGATATCTCTTATTTTTATTCTCTATCTTCTCACTCTCTCTCTAGCACCCATCCCTCTCTATCTCTCCCTCTCCCTTTCTCCCTCTCCCTCTCTCTTTCTCTCATTATCCCTCACTATCATTCTCCCTCATAATCCCGTCATGTACTTCGTTATTCTCTCTCGCATCTCTCTCTATCTTTCTCTCTCCCCCTATAAATCTCTTTCTACAGCTCATTCTGTCACTCTTCACTTCTTTTCTCTCTTTCACTATCCCCTCCCTCTCTCCTGCTATTTTAATCCTCCCACTATTTCAAACCCTCTTTTACTCTCACTTATTTCAGTCTCTTAATCTCTTTACCTTTTCCCTCTCACACTATCTCTCTTGTTCCCCTTCTTCCTCTCCATCCATCCCTCCTCTCCCTTAATATTACAAGATAAAGACAAGAGAGATATAGTGGGGGTGAGAGAAAATTACTATGACGATAGAATGAGTGATAAAGAGAGAAGTAAGAGAGATAGGTTGATAGAGAGACTTAGTGACAGAGAGCAAGGGATAGAGAGGATGAGAGAGAGTGTGTAACAGAAAGTGAGAGAGAGAGGGAGAGAGAGGTGTTTCTCTTCATATCTTGCTCTATTTCTTATTTCTATCACTCTCTCTCCCTTTCTCGTGCTTCCCTTCTCACTCTTCTCTCTCTCTCTCAATCTCCTCACTCTTTTTCTCTCCCCCTAACCTCTCTATTTCTATCTTTACTTATGTCTCTCTCTCATATTCTATCGTTATCCTTTTTCTCCCACTCACTCACTCTTTTTGCATCCCTCCCTCCCACTTACATTCTACCTCACTCTACCTACCTCTTTCTTTCTTTATCCCTCCCCCTTTCTTACTTATCTCTCCCTCTTTCTCCCTCTTTCTCACACTCCTATTTCTCTCTTTCACTATCTTGCTCTATCTCACTCTTGATTTCTCTCTCTTTTGCTTTCTCCCTATCTCTCTTCTCTCTCCCTCTCATTCTTCTTCTCCCTCTTTCTCCCCATCACTCTCTCCCCCTCTCACCTCACTCATGCTCTCTCCAGCTTAGAGAGAGAAAGGGACCCTCCATCCTTGCATATCTTTCTTTCCCTCGCACTATTGCTATATCTCTCTATTCTCATTCTCTTTTTCAATCTCACCCCCTCTCATTCTAAATATATCTTTTCCCTCCTCTTTCTCTCACTCTCTCCTTTCACTCTCTCTACTTCACTATCTCTCTTTCTATCTCTTTCTCTCACTCTCTGTAGCTTTATATCTCACTATCTCCCTTTCTTTCTCTAAGTATCCCTCTCTCCTATCTTTATCACTCACTTTTTCTATTTCTCCACTTTCTAACTCTCTCACTCCCCATCCATCTCTCTCTAACTCTCATTTCCTTCGCCTTGCTCCTTATGTCCCACTCTCTCTTTCTCACTCTCTCTTACTTTTAATATCTCAGTCTCTCTCCCTATCTTTCTTCTATTCTCCCTTTCTCTCTCACACCTCTGTCTATCTCTCTCTAGCACTCTCTATTTCTCCTCTCTCTATTTCTCTTGCACTCTCTAGAAAGAGACATAGAGATCCGGTGACAAAAAAAGAGGGAGGGAAAGAAAGAAGAAAAGAGCATCTCCATATTAAGAGGTATTAGGTGAGAGAAAGGTTAATAGATGGATGGCAAGAGGGAGAGTGATCAAGAAAATTAAAGAGAAGGCGAAAGAAAACAAAAAGAGATGATAAGAGAGATAGAGGAAGAAGAAGAGGGAGAAATATGAAGAAGGGAGGGAGGAAAGGGCGGATGGGAGGGGGATGGAGGGAGAAAGAGAGAGTGGGATAGAGGAAGAGGGAGTGATAAAGAGAGACTATGATAGAAGTAGGGAGAGTGAAAGTGTGACGATGAGAGCACGAGAAAGTAGATAAAGATAGAAAGAAAATAAGGGTGAGAGATTAAAATGAAGCTTAAGAGGGATAGAGAGAGCTTGAGAGAGAAAATAGAAGAAGAGTGGTAGAGAGAGAGAGCTTGAGAGGGATAGAGGGAATAGGAAAGAATAGGTAAGTGTTCCCTCATTCCCTCTTCCATCATATCTCTCTCACTCTATCTCTCTATATCGTTCTCTTTCTTTCTCTCCCACTCTCTCATTCTATCTCTCTACCTCTCGCTTTTTTCTCTCATTTTCTCACTCTATTCCCTTCTCTCCCTCTCTCCCATTCATTATATATATCTCCTACCTCTTCCTTTAACTCTTTATCTCTCACTCTCTCCATCTCACTCTCACTCTCTCTTTCCCATACTTGAATTCTTTGTCTCATATCTTTAGCTCTCCATCTCTCTCACTCTCTCCCTCCCATTCTCTGTCTCTCTCACTCCTCCCTCTCTTCTTTCCGAACATGCTCCAACTCTCTCTCTATCCCTCTCACCTATATCACTATCTCTCTCTCTCTATATATATCTATATTATTTTGTTCTTTCTTTATCAAAGAATGACAGAAGGAGAGAGAGCATGAGAGAATAGAAAGAGATTTATAGACAGGCATTGAGAAAGAAGGGTGAGGTAAGTCTGTGAGTGAGAAAGAGAGAAATAGTTAGATAGAATGAAATAAAGAGAAAGTGAAAGAAAGAGATATCTTGAGAGATAAAGGTTGGGAGATGGAGAGTTAGAGATAAGAGAGGAGAGAAGATGAGAGAGAGGGTGGGAGAAGGAATAATGGAAAGAGAGAGAGGCATAAGGATTGATAGGGAAGGGGAGAAAGTGAAAAGGAAGTAGACTAAGAGAGAGAAATCAAGTTTGAGAGAGGAGGAGAGAGGGAGAGGGATGGAGAGAAAGGTTGAGGTGAGAGAGCAAGAGAGGGAGGGAGGGAGAGAGTCGGGTGGGAGAGGACAATGTGAGGAGGGGCAGAGAGGGAGATATAGAATGGGAGAGATAGGAAGAGAGAGTGAGAGGGAGGTAGAGGGAGAGAGTGAGAAAATGAATGATGGAGAGAAAGAGAAGAGAAGCTGAGTGAAGGTGGCAAGGAAAGAGAAGAGTGAGAGAGGATGGGGTATAGGGAGGTTGCGGTAAAAAGAGAATAATTTGAGAGTGTAGGGAGAGGGTAAGATAGAGAGTGAGATAAGAGGGAGAGTGATGGAGAATTAGAAAGAGATGAGGGGAGGGAGAGAAGGATAGTTAGAGAGTGGAAGAAGATCGGAAGTGTGAGAGTAAGAGAGCTACAGTGGGTAGGGAGAGTGGGAAGCAAGCAAGAGAGAGAGAGGGAGGACATGAAGAGGGAGAGGGAGGAGAGAGGAGAGGGAAAGGGAGAGGGAGAGGGAGAGGGAGAGAGATAGAGAGAGGAAGAGAGACATGGGAGAATAGAGAGAGAGAGAGCGAGAGTGAGAGAAAGGGGGAAGGAGAGAGTGGAAGGGAGGTAGGGAAAGAGAAATAGAGAGAGTGGGGTGTGAAAGTGAGAGAAAGCAAGAAAGAGTGAAATGGGGGGAGATAGAATAAAATAAAGAGTTAGAGAGAGAGAGAGAGATAGGAATGGTGGGTAAGGGAATGATGGAGGGAGAGAGAAAAAAAGAGATATAAATCTAGAGAAAGTGAGAAAGAATGAGTGAAAGAAATAAAATGTGAGGAGATAGATGGATAGAGAATAAGAGAGACAAAAATATATCTCCCTATTTTCTGTTTTCTCACTACCGCCTTCCTTCCATCACACAATTCCTCTGTCTAATCTCTCAGTACTCTCCCTCTTCTTTCTTTATCCCACCCTCCATCTCTCTAACTCTCTTCTAATCTCTAACTCTTAATCTATCTCACACACTCTCTCCCCACTCTCTCTTTTTCTCTCTCCCTATTCCTCTCCCCCTCTAATTATCTTTCTCACTCTCCCTCTCTCCCATTCTCTCTTTCTCTCACTTCTCCTCCCTCTCTCTCACACTTGCAAGGGAGAGTCAGAGTGAGAGGAGAGTTATGTAGGAGAGGTATAAAGCAAGGAAGTGCAAGGAAGAGTAAGAGAGGGTTTGAGAGAGAATAGGGCGACCACTCTTTCTTTTCCAACTCTCTCCCTCTTTTCTTACTCACTTATCACTCTTTTATTCTTTTCTCCTTCTCTCTCACTCTCTCACACTCTCTTTCCACTATCTCTCTCTCTTTCTCTCAAACCATTAACATCTCTCTCTCCCAATCCTTGTCTTCCTTTTCACTCTTTACCCTCCCTCCCTCTCTTTCTCGATATCTCTCTCTTTTCTTCATGTCCCTCTCAGTCTCTTTCCCTCTCACTTTTCATCTCTCTATCTCACTCACATCTTTCATTCTATCTCTTCCGCTTTATCCCTTTGTATATCTCTCTCTTTGACTCCCTCTATCTACATATATCTCTATCACTTCTTACTTGCCATCTCTCGCTATCCCCCTCTGTATTCCCTCTCTCGTATTTGTTATCACTCTCTTGCTCATCACTCACAAACTTCCTCTTCTTTTGCTTTCACTCTCTTGCAATCACTCTATCCCTCTCACTCTTCACTCCTGATCTCTCCTTCCTCTCTTTATCTCTCCTTTTATCTTTCTCTCTATCTTTTACACTTTCTCTTGCTTAATCTCTATATATCTCCTTCTATATCTCCTCTTATTGCTTTGATATCTCTCATTGTCTCTCCCTCAATCTCTTATTTCTCTATCCTCTCAAAGACTTTCCTCTCCCTCAATCATGCTCTTTCTCTCTCTCTCCATCCCTCCACCCCTTTCCTTACCTCTTTCTTTTCCTCTCTCTCTTTCTTCTACAATCAACTTCTCTCACTCTATCACATGATATCTCTTTATCTCTTATTCTCTCTAACTCTATCCCTCTCCATCTTTATCCCACTAACCCTCCTCTTCCCTCACTCACTCTTTCACCCTCTCTCTCCTTCACTCTCTCCCTTTATCTCAAAGTTGATATCTCTCTCCCCTCGCCCTTTATTTATTGCTCTGTCCCTCTCTCTCTATCTCTCTCCCACTCACCTCTTAGTTTCTCTCTCTAACACTATCTTTATCTCTCATTGCACATTGCCTCTTTTTCTACTCTCTCACTTTCTGTCGCTATCTCTCTCTTTTCTCTCAATTCCTCCCTCTCACTTCCTCGCTTTCTCTATTTCTCTCTCTCACCTCTTCTTCCTTCTCAATTCTTCTCTCTCTTGCTAGTTCATCTTTCTCTCTCTCTCTATCCACTCTCTATATTATCTTAATCTCTTTTGCTCTCTCAGTATTTCTTTGTCACACACTATCGTTGCTCTCTCACACTTGACATATCTCTCCCTTTCCCTTTCAGTCTCTCTTTCTCTCTTTTACCCACCTCTATGTGAGTGAGATAGGGTCACTTGCTATTTCTTTCACTATCTCTCTCATTGTCTCTCTCTGACACACTCTCTCATTGTTTCATTTCATTTTTCTCTCCAACTTTTTCTTTGTCCCTCTCACTCTCCCTCATTCTCTCTCTCTTTCTGCTTCCCCTGCCTTCTTCCTTTGCTATCTCTAGAAAGAGAAAGAGAGAGAGTTAAAAAGAGATAATGAGAAAGAGAGAGTGAGCCACTCTCACATACTTTCTCTACTCTCTCTCCTTCTCTTTTCATACTCTATCTTCCTCATGTTTCCGTCATTCTACCTCTCTCTTTCTCTCTTAATCTCTCTTTTTCCTATTTATTTCTTGTTCTCTTTAACTTATTTATTTCTCTCATTAATCTATCTGCCTCATGTTCTCTCTCTCTCTCTTATTTATCTCACTCTCTATGCCTCTTTATTTCTCTATCTTTTCATCCCTCATTCTTTCCAAGTCTTCATTTCACTCTCTCACCTCCAATTGCTTTATCTCTCTCTCTCACTCTCTCTTTTCTCTCTCTCCCCTCCCACTCTTCTTTTGCTCCCTCACTCATTCTTTCTCTTACCCATATCCTAAACTTCCCTAACTCTCTCACACTTCACTTTCTTCCACAATTTCCCTCCTCAAAGAGAATGAGTGAGAGCGAGAATTAGAGAGAAAGTCAAAGAGTAAGAGAGGGTGAGAGAGGATAAATAGGAGGTTATATAAGAGAGAGTGAGAGCGAGAGAGTTAAATCTCTCAAGCATGTCTCTCTCTTTTATTTCCTCCCTGCTTCACACCCCCTCTCACCTCTCGCTTGCACTCTCAGCCTCAACCTAGCTCTCTCCCTCTCCATCTTCTCTCTTTCCCTTTCTCTTTCCCTCATTCTCTCCTTTTCTCTTCCTCTCGCTCTCCGGCCTTCTCATTTTTACTTTCCCTCTCAATCTCTTTTCTCCTAAATCCTCCTCCTCTCTCTCGTTCGTGAGAGAGGGATAGAGAAGAGGGAGAGGGAGAGGAATAGGGAGAGGAGAGAGAAAGACAAAGAGAGCAAGTGAGTGATAGTCCCTCTCTCCCTCTCCGATGTGCTATCAACCTGTACTTTCTCTTTTTTCTTTTGCTCTATCATACCCCCTTCCCTCTCTTGCCCTCTCTCATAGCTCCCTCACTAGTTCTTTCTCTCCCCCTCTCCCTCTCTCCCTCTCTCATTTTTTCAATCCACCTTGTGTCATCTTTCTCTTTTTCTCAACCACCCTCCTCATTCTCTTACCCTATCTCTCTTTCCTCTCAAGAAAGATAGAAAGACCAGTGAGTCAGAGAGAAAGAGAGGGAAGTGTATAATGTAAGAAAGAGTAATACTTGGAGGAAGAGAAAATAAGAGAGAAAGTGATAGAGAGAAAAAATAAAAAGTTGGAGAAGACAGAGAGAGAAAAGTGAGAGAACTCACTTTCTCTAAATTGGGACAGAGCAAGAGAGATTTAAGTGAGAAAATACAGGGTGAGAGGAAGTGTGGGATTGAGAGAGATTGATGATGTGAGAGAGGTTAATGGTATGAGAGAAAGCTACAAACTTGGTCAGAGAGGGACAGTTAGGTTGACGGTGGGAAAGAGAGGAGGATAGAGTAAGAGCTAGAGAGAGATGGAAAGAGTGAGAGAAGCGAGCAAGAGAAGAAGAGAGGGATTGACAAAGTGTTAGATAGAAAGAGTTAGATAGAGATTTGGAGATAAGTGAAAACTAAGAGAGATAGGGAGACTAGGAGTGAAATTAGAGTAGGAAAGAGAGTGACAAATTGAGTAAGAGAGAGAGAAAATAAAGTTAGGGTGAAAGTATGACAAAGTGTGTGAGAGATAGTGAGAAGGGATAGGATAGAGAGAGTATTGATAGAAGAGAGCATGATAGAGATGCTAAAATAGAGGTTAATAGTTTGGAAGAGAGAAAAAGATAATGAAATCCCTCTCTCCCACACACTCTCTCTAAGTATTTCTCTGTTTTCAATCTCTCTTTATCACTCTCTCAATTTTCATGGTTTGACAGAGAGGTACCAAGAGGGAGGGATAAAGATATAAAGACATAGAGGAAAAGAGAGAAATTGAGAGAGAATATAAGATAGAGAAAGAGAGAGCATAATAAAAGTGAAGGATGGTCAGAGTGTTAGAGAGAAGAAAAAGTGAGAGAGAAGGGGAGGGAGGTAAGTGAGAGAGAGAGAAATAGGGATGGAGAGAGAGCAGAAAGAGAGTGGGAAAGTTAGCATGGTAGATTTAGAGAAAGAGGATGTTATTCATAGAGAGGGAGTGAAAGAAAGTTTTGAAGAGAGTGTGTGAGAGAGTTATAGAGATGGTGGGAGATGACAAAAAGTGGAGAAAGAGGGAGAGAAGAGTGAGAGAGAGAGAGTTCTCTTTATGTCTCTATCTCTCTCCCACTGAATAAGAGTGTGATAGTTTTAGAAAGATGGAGAGAGAGGAAGATAGAGGTAGGGAGGAAGAAAGAAGAAAGAGAGTTAGAGAAGGGAGTAAGAGAGGGAGCCTTATTTTCTTGTCTCGTCTTTCCCTCTCTCTCTCTCTCTCTATATCTGGTGATGGAACAACATGGAGCTACAGAAAGATAGAGGAATAGAAGGAGAGTGTGATAGTGATAGATAGATGGAGAGAGAGAAGAGGAAGTGATAAGAGAGATAGGGAGGTATGGAGGGTGATAAATAGAACTAGAGCGAGACTCACTCTCTTTCTCAGACGCACTCGCTCTTTCTCTAGCTTTCTTTATTCACTCCTCCCCCTCTTTAGCACTCTCTTTTCATCACTATTACCATCCCTCTCTCTCCTCCACTCTCTAACTTTCCATCCGACCCACTTGAAAATGTAAGAAAGAGGGGGAGAGAGAGAAAGATAGAATAGAGAATTAAAGATCTGCTCACTCATCTCAAAAGCTAGGGAGCAAGAGTGAACAAGTGATACAGAGAGAGATGAGGTACATGTTGAAGGTATGAGAGAGGTAAATGGTATGAGAAAGAGAGAGGGAGAAGAGAGATGGGGGATAGGGAGGGGGAAAGAGATAGAAAATGAGAGACATAAGTAAAGAGGGTGGACATGCAAAAAGAGTGAGAGAGTGGGACAAGAAGGATAATGATAGAAAATGAGAGAGACATAAGTAAAGATAGAAATAGAGAGGTTAGGGGGAGGGAAAAAAGCGAGGAAAGTAAGAAAGAGAGAGAAGAGTGAGAAGGGGAGCATAAGAAAGGGAGAGAAAGAGTGACAGAAATAACAAATAGAGCAAGATATGAAGAGTCACCTCTCTCTCCCTCCCTCTCACACTTTCTCTTACACAAACTCTCTCTCATCCTCTCTCTATCCCTTCCTCTCTATCACCCACTCTCTCTATCAGCCTATCTCTTTTACTGCTCCCTTTATCACTCATTCTATCCTCATATCATTTCTCTCTTACCCCACTCTCTCTCTCTCTCTCTCATTTCTATCTTGTAATATCATGGGAGAGGAGAGATGGATGGAGAGGGAGAAGGAGAGCAAGAAAGAGTGTGTGAGAGGGAAATAAAAGAGATAAGGAGACTGATAAATATAGTAAGAGTATAAAAAAAGAGGAAGGAAGAGGGTGGAAGAGTCATTGAGCAAGATCGTAGAGGAGAGAGAGAGTGAGGGAAATTGATTTAGATCGAGATCATGGAAAAAAGATGGAGGAGAGAGAAAAAAGGAGGCTTAGGAAAAGATGGAGATGGAGGGAGGGTGTAAGGCGGAGAGAGAGGGAGTGAGAAAAAAGTGGGAGAGAGAAAGAGAGAAAATGAGGGTGAGAGCAATGAAGAAAGCAAAAGAGAAGGGTAAGAGTGTTAGAGAGAATGAAAGAGCTAAAGGAATGTAGAGAAGATAGTGTGAGAAAGGTGAGAGAAAGGGAGATAGAGAGATAGAGGGTAAGTGAGTGAGAGAGAGGGAGGTCATGAGAGAAATAGTGAGAGAAAGTGTGAAAGGGAGTGATTGTGAGAGGAGAGAGGGATAAAGGAAGAGGAAGTGAGGGAGGAGAGAGGGATAAAGGGAGAGTGAGAGAGAGGAAGTAGAGAGATAAGAGTTTGAGAGAGCGAGAGAGAGTGAGAGAAGAGATGAGTA
>NEWO01001018.1:102310-113020 GCA_003013225.1 Phalaenopsis aphrodite | reverse complement strand
TTTTGTAGTTTAGAGTTTGCGTGGTGAGATTTAGTGTGAAACTTTCTGTAAGAGTGTTAGAGAAGGAGAAAAGTGAGAGATATCTTCTTACTGCATTGCTAAGGAAAGGCTACAAGGGATTTACTTTCAGAAAAAGTTTCAGATAAGTTTTGTTTGTTTACTAGTGTTGTATGAACTTTCTTTTATAAATGAAATTTATGTTTTTTTGTGACTTTCTCATGAACTCTGAGTAGTTCCCTCTATCTTTCTCTCTACTTTGAGATATGATGAAATGAAGAGATAATAAGATGTGTCAATAATAAAATATAAAATAAATTGTGATGATTTTTAAACTCCAAACTTAATTTACATTTCAATCTGGCCAATTAAATTGTTAAAATATGTTGTGAAATATATGATTCGGGAAATGGGGTATGAGTTCTACAACAGAGTGAGGATCACATTCAATTTCATGGAGGAGAAATTTGTTCGTGGAATTAAATGCAAATAAATAAGGAGATATTCTTTGTTGGGTGTAGAATTGGAGAATCTTTAGGGTGAAAGATTAAAATCCTCAATTCAGTCTTAGTGTTCAAAAACTAAAGCGAGAGTTAGCCTTGACGTGAAGGAAAGTGGGAGCTCTGAAGTGGGAGCCGGTATCCTCCTAGCCTAGCCATAGATTTAGGGACTAAACTTAAAATTAGCAAATGATTTTCTATGCATTGTATCATGCTAGAGAAGTATAATAGCTCTTATTTGACACAATACATATTATAAATATTTATCTCATCTCATTTCACCAGAACCAAATTGTAGTAAGAATGATGCTTTTTGACATAATAAATCTTCATTACATAAACACAGTTAGTAAATTAGTATTTACTTTTTAAACTTTGTGTTTTTGTTTTGCTAATAATTACGTACTTTAGTTTTGATAACATCTCAACATTTGAAATTTGTGATCGTGATTTCGTTTGATTTTCTGTAAATTTTCTAGTAAAACTTATCATTGCTAATTTACACCTTCCCTGTGGGATCGATATTTGGGACTTAAATAGAAAGTCCTTTATTACTTGATAACAATACGTATACTTGCGTAGAATCCCATTATTAATTGCCTATAATTATATATATTTTACAAAACTTACTTTTCAAACAAGGATCAAGTTTTTGGTGCTGTAGTACTGTCAACTTCATAATTCCTTACATATAAAAAAATCGGGATCAAGTTTTTGGCGCCATTGCGTGGGGAAGGCGGCAGTTAAATTTAGGTAAATTAAATAGTTTTGATTAATTAGGAAAGTTAGAGATAATATATATACTATAAAAATATATAAAATTTAAACAAATATGCAAAAAATCAAAAATCCAAAAAGAAATTTATTTAAGAGTGTTTTTTTTAAAAAAGAATTTTACTTTGCTTACTTTATTTGTTTATGCGAAATATTGGATCTGAAGGCTTAATACCTTACGATTCAGAGTTAGAACGTACTATTAAAAAAATTCAAAAACAATAAAAAGAAATTAAAAATTTAAAAGAAATGGCAAATAACTTAGACAATTCAGTAAATGAGAATCGACAAAGACCTTTAAAAGATTATGCGAATTCGAGAACAGATGAACTTCACTTGACTATTCAAAATCATAATGTTGCTGCTAGTTCATTCGAGTTTAAACCTGCTATTATCCAAATGGTACAAAATATTCAGTTTGGAGGAATACCTACTGAAGATACTTACTTACATCTTACTGGAGAAAGACCTACTGAAGATTTTCAAGATCTATTAGAACTTACGGAGAACTATCACAAAAATTCTTGGTTAAATATTTTCCATCTTCAAAAACCGTTAAGCTTATAAATGATATTACATCTTTTTGTCAGTCTGAAGGGGAATCGATATATGAAGCCTGGGAAAGATTTAGAGATCTTCTTAGAAAATGTCCACACCATGCTTTGCCAGATTGGTTAATAATTCAAACCTTTTATAATGGATTAGTAGGATCACTTAGATCTATTATAGATGCTACCACGGGTGCATCATTAATGTCAAAATCTTTTGATGAAGCATATCCTTTAATTGAAGAAATGACTACTAATAATTTTCAATGGCTCTCTGAAAGGTTAAATCCTAAGAGAGTAGCTAGTATTCATGATTTTGATGTAATTTCTAATTTAGCATCTTAAATTATTGCTATTTTTTAAAATATTGATCAAATAGGAGTGAACTATTCTCAAATACCCTAAATATTAGTGGAAAATTCACTAGGAAAGATTATTGATACTCAACCATCTTATGAAACTTTAAATGCTATAAATAATTGAAATAACAATCCCTATTCTAACTAATTTAACCCTGGATGGAAAAATCACCCTAATTTTAGTTAGAAAAATTATAACAATCCGGTGAATCCATCCAGAAATCTGAACAGTCAAGGAAATCCTAAATTTTGACATTATCATCCTCCAGCATTTACCTCCAATCATAACCCACAAGTTAAGAAAAAGAAGTTGACGATGGAAGAAGTGATGTTGAATATGAAAAATCAAATACAGAATCAAGTGGCTGCTATTAAAAATATTGAAAATCAAATAGGATATATTGCTACTGCACTTAGTAACAGACCTTCTGGAATTCTTCCGAGTACTGTGGAAGTTAATCCAAAAGATCAAAATAAAGAGCAAATTAAAGCTATTCAATTACGAAGTGGAAAAGAAGATGAAACAAAGATCCAAAGAGAAACTGAAGTTGTTGAAGAGAAGGAAGATATGGAAAATGATCAACATGAAAATGAAGAAAGACATGTTCCTTTAGAAAAGCCATTACCTCCTTTTCCTCAAAGACTGAAGCAGAAAAATAATGATAAACAATTTACAAAATTTTTGGAAATCCTTAAGAAATTAATGATAAATTTTCCTTTTGTTGAAGCTTTGGAACAAATGTGAAGTTATGTGAAATTTATGAAGGATGTACTAAATAAAAAAGGAAGTTTATAGATCATGAGACCGTTTCACTCAGTGAAGAGTGCAGTGCTATTATTCAAAAAAAAGCTACCTGAAAAATTAAATGATCCTGGTAGTTTTACTATGCCTTGTGCAATTTGTGAAAAGTGTTATGGAAGAACTTTATGTTATTTAGGAGCGAGTATCAGTCTTATGCCCTTATCAATCTTTAAATGTTTAGATTTGGGAGAAATCTCCCTTACTACTGTAACTCTTCAATTAGCTGATCAATCAATAACTTATCCAAAAAGAGTTATAGATGATGTACTAGTAAAAGTAGATAAATTTATTTTCCTTGTAGACTTTATAATATTGGATATAGAGGAAGATAAAGAGATTCCTATTATTTTAGGGAGACCATTTCCTGCAATAGGAATAATTGTAATAGATGTGAAAAAATGAGAATTAATAATGAGAGTTAATTATTAAGAAGCAAAATTTAATCTAGCAAAAGCTATGAAATATCTTGCAATAAAAAAAGATAATGAATGTTTCAAGATGGAAGTAGCTAATTATTTGAGTAATGAACAGTTTAAGAAAGAGTGTAAGGATAAATTAAAGCAATGAGAAATTTTTTAGAATGAAGATGAAACAAAAGGAGAAGATTTGGATTATATTCAGGGCAAATTTGAAACGTTATACTTGTTGGAAAACGATAGTAAAAATCTTATTCCTTCAAGTATTAAACCACCTAAACTTGAATTAAGGATATTACCTGTCCATTTAAAGTATGTATTTTTAGGAGAGTCATCTACATTGCCTGTTATTATATCTTATGAGTTAACTAAAATTTAAGAACAAAAGCTAATAGAAATGTTGGACAAGTATAAAAAGGCTTTTAAATGGACTTTAGCAGATATTAAAGGAATTAGTCCTTCAATTTGTATGCACAAAAATTTATTAGATGAACAATATGAACCTAAAGCTGATCCTTATACTAGATTAAACCCAATAATGAAACAAGTTGTTAAAAAAGAGATTTTAAAATAGTTAGATGTTGGAATTATATATCCTATTTCAGATAGTGCTTGGTAAGCCTAATTCACTGTGTTCCAAAGAAAGGAGGAGTGACTGTTGAAGAAAATGAGAAAAATTAATTAATACTAATATGATTAGTTACTGGTTGGCGAATTTGTATTGACTATATAAAGTTAAATATGGTCACCCGAAAAGATCACTTTCCTTTACTCTTTCTGGACCAAATGTTGGATAGATTGGCTAGGAATAAATATTATTGATGTTTAAAAGGATATACTAATTATCATTAATTTCCAATTGTTCCAGAGGATCAAGAGAAAACAACATTTACAAGCCCATATGGAACATTTGCTTTTCGTAGAATGTCTTTTGGTCTATGTAATGCATCTGCAACATTTTAAAGATGCATGATGTTAATTTTTAGCAATTTCATAGAACATGGAATGAAAGTGTTTATGGATGATTTTTCTATATTTGGGACTTCGTTTGAGTTATGTCTTAATAATTTAGAAAAAGTTCTCGAAGTATGTGAAAAAGTCAACTTAGTATTAAATTAAGAAAAATGTCAATTTATGGTTGGAGGAGGAATTGTGCTTGGGCATAAAATTTATGAAAAAGGCATGGAGGTAGATCCTACAAAAATCCAAGTTATAAAAAAATTACCACCACCTACTAATGTTAAAGGGGTGAGAAGTTTTCTAGGACATACTAGTTTTTACAGGCGCTACATAAAAATTTTTCAAAAATAACTAAGCCGCTATGCCACCTTTTAGAGAAAGATAAGAAATTTGATTTTGATGAGGAATGCATAAAAGCATTTGAATTGTTAAAAAAAAAATTAGTCAGTGCACTTATAATAGTACTACCTGACTGGGAATAACCATTTGAAATAATGTGTGATGCTAGTGATTATACTATTGGGGCTGTATTAGGACAAATGCACGACAAAGTTTTTAAAGTTATATATTATGCTTGTAAGACTCTAAAGGATGCTTAAATTAATTATACTACTACTGAAAGAGAGTTATTAGCTATTATTTATGCCTTTGATAAATTTAGACCTTATTTAATTGGAACTAAATGTATAGTGCATACAGATCAATCTGCTATTAAATACTTAATACAAAATAAGGATGCTAAACCAAGATTAATTAGATGGATACTCTATTGCAAGAGTTTGATTTTACCGTGATTGATAGAAAGAGAAATTATAATCAAATAGCTGATCATTTGTCTAGAATAGAAATAAAAAATATTAACTTATTTTGCAAATGAAATCTTAGAAAATTTCCTTGATGAATAGTTATATAACATTAATGAAATAGATGTACCGTGCTATGCTGAAACAGTGTATTATATTATAAGTGTATTTTACCACGTGATATGAAAAATCCACAATTAAAGAAATTTATATATTATTCACAAGTCTATTTTTGGGATGGCCCATATTTATATAAACAATGTAAAGATCTAATTATTAGAAGATGTGTGTCTTACGAAGAAACTTAACAGATAATTGAAAGTTGTCATGATTCTTAATTTGGAGGGCATTTTGGAACAAATAGAATAATATATAAGATTTTGCTGGCTAGAATTTATTCGCCTACTATTTTTAAAGATGTTAATGAATATATTAAAATGTGCGATAAATGTTAATGAGTAGGAAATCTTTCTAGAAGAAATGAAATGACTCTAAATTACACATTGGAAGTTGAAATTTTTTATGTGTGGGAATTAGATTTTATGGGACCATTTATGCCTTCATTTGAAAACTTATATATATTACTTGCTATTGATTATATGTCTAAATGAATAGAAGCTATTGTTGTACCCAGATGTGATGCTTCGAGTGTTTTTAAATTTTTAATCAAAAATATTTTTACAAGATATGAAATACCGAGAGTAATTATTACTGATGGAGGATCTCACTTTAAGAATAAGAGAGTCAAAAAATTAATTAAGAAATATGACATTATGCATAGATTCTCTACTGCTTATCATCCTCAGACTAGCGGTCTAGCAAAGATATCAAATCATGAAATTAAACGTATTTTAGAAAAAGTTATAAATCCTTATAAATTGGATTGGTATGCTAGAATAGATATTACATTATGGGCATATAGAACTTCTTATAAGAGTCCTATAGAAATGTCCCTATACTGACTGGTATTTGGAAAAACATGTCACTTACCAGTAGAATTAGTGCATAAAGCATTTTGGGCTATTAAGGAATTTAATTTTAATCTAAAATATGATCGTGAGAAAAGATTATTGCATCTCAATGAATTTGGATAAATAAGAATTAAAGCATATGATAATGCACAAATCTATATAAAAAATGAAAATATGACATGATCGGAAGAATATTCAAAAGAAATTTGAACCTAGATAAGGTCTTCTATTATATAATACAAGATTGAGATTGTTTCGAGGAAAACTTAAATCCATATGGTTAAGACCATTTAAAGTGATTAAAGTCTATCATTATAGAACTGTTGTTATTAAAGATCATAATATTGGAAAGGCATTTAAACTTAATGGGCATCATCTAAAACATAATTATCAAGGGAACATACCTTAAATTAAAGAAGTTTTAATGTTAAGTCAACCCAACTAAACAAATGGTGTGTCGGGCTGACAACGTTAAACCAAGCGCTTTGTGGGAGGCAACCCATACATATATGTTATGTATTACTATTTTGTTTGATAAGTGTCTTATATATTAGTAGATAATAATCCTACAAAATTGCATTTATTATAAATTAAGTCAAATATTGGTTTTGAAGAAAAATTTGGAATTAAATTGAATGAAAAATTAAAGTCACAAAATTTTGGCCACTGGCACCGATGACGCCAGAATGGACGCTGACAACGCCCAATAAAAGGGACCTCAATGCCGGCAGTGCCAATCAAGAGCGCAGAAGACGTCGAGAGTGGTTTGATGGTTCAGACATCTTTTGGCAGACTTTGGAGAGATTTCACTTCATAATAACCGCCAGGAGGTGTTTTTAAAGTCCTAAAAACTTCTTATTTTTGGATTCCTTGGCTTCCAATTCCAGAAATACTTCAAGGTATGGAGTCTTCAATAGAAGAAAGTTTATAAATTTCTACGCATAGAGATTATTTGATAAAGTTATTACGAAGAAAATATTGATCAAGGAGAGGATTTTTTAATGATGGATTAATCAATCCAAGTGCTCTGGTTGAGAAGATCCTTTTGCATAGGTGATGTTAAGTTCTGTGTTACACTACTGCTGTGGTTGTTGTGCCTGTAGTGAAGGAGTTCTATGCAAATCTACATAGAATTGCCTTTGTAAGAGGTACGGCTATACCATTTACCCCTGTGAGGATTAATGAATTGTATAAGATAGAAAATGTTCCAATCCGTCATTATACGAATTTCATTTTTACGTGAGATTTGATGCAAGATGTTTATAATTTTTGGACGGATGAAAGTGATATGTGTGAAGTACGAGATGAATGATATATAAGTTTTTCTGCTTCATCACTTAATCCAATTTTGATGCAGTGGCATTTCTTTATTTGTGCAAAATTACTCTCTATTATGAAGATTAATAGAGTCATCAAGGAAAGTGTTATTTTAAACTACAGTATTCAAATGGAAAAACCTATTGATATAAGATCAATCATATTTAAATCTATTATGGGTATCATTATGAATGGGCCAATTTATGGACTTGGGCATCATTCTATAATTTTTCTTATCTGCAGTCAACCCCAAGTGCCATAAAAGTTGGGAAAGAGTTTTACTACCATGGGAGCCCATGATCTCTATTGATGATCAATATTTTGGTAATGGAAATGAAGCACTAAATGTTATTATAGATCATTCTTCACATGCTTCAACTTCATTAATACCACCAACTGTAGGAGATTTGGAGAAGAAATTGAATGGAAAATTCAAAGTATTATGAATGCACTGGGAGATCTTAAGTACCTTTAAGGAAGTGCTTTCACCTTGATTGGAGAATGAAAAAAAAAATTTATCATACTAAAACTTTTGAAGCAGGATTAGTTAAGATGTTCAAATAAAATGAGTGGATTGAAGAAAATTTGACAGATCAATTCCCGTACCGATCCCTCTACAACATATATGTTCATTACCAATCCATGGGAGATATTAGAGGAGGTGAAAGCACTGAAGATGAAGCGGAATGACTAAAGACTTTGGATTCTACTTGCTTAAGAATATTTATGTATTTGATGTAATTGTGTGGATTTGATTTGATTTGGTTTTAGAATTATGAACTTTGACTATGTGTATAAGTTTGTGTCAACGTTTAGTGTTGTGACTTGATTTCAACGTTAATTTATAATTAGTTTGCTTAATAGGTGTGAATGTATGTTTTGTGAAATGTGTTTGTAAAAGGTATATTTTCATATATAAAAGTTAGTTTGTTGTTGTTTGTGAAAATGATTGTTTGTGAATGTTTATTTGTGAATTATTGTTAGAAAAAAACTTGTGCTTAAAAATACTAAAAAAACTTTGGAGAAAATTAAAAGGAAATTGAAAATTTGAAAAAATCAAAATAGTGAATTTCGAGCCTTCGGTGCTGATGGCGCTGGCATGGGCGTTGAGTTGCCTTCAACCCGAGAGCAGTAATAACCCCTGTAATTCAAAATTTTCACCTCAAAACCTCCATTTTTACCCCTAAAGTCACCTTCAACCTTTGATTTTCACACATATGGCTTGATTTTGGGTGGATTTAAGGCGATTTAGAGAAAAAAAAACTTCATATTTCATTTTCTCTAGGTAAGAGCTACACTTTAAAGTAAAAATTTTTTATTTTCACCAAAGATTTTTTTCACATTGCCTAGGTCTGAAAGTTTTGGGTTTTTTTTTTGAGAGATTTTGAGAAAATTCTTTGGTGTAAAACTTTTACTTAATGGATTTATGTTTAAAGTGCTTTACAATTTGATTTTTGGAATTTATTCAAAATTTTATCAATTTTTTCTAGATTTCTTATGACACCTAGATCGAGCAAAAGAAAAAAAGAATATGATGGGAAAAAATTTGTTATCTTTAAAGCTAGTGCTCGATTTAATAATCTTTGAGAAAATAAGAAAGTGATTTCGGATCGAGGTTTCAAAAATCTGAGGGGAGAAGTTGAACGATTGATTATCGCTTGGCAGTGGGAAAACTTCTACTATTTTACTGCTGATGCGATAGCTGAGATAGTTAAGGAATTTTATGCCAACTTTCTAGAGGCTTCTGATGATTTTGTTTTGTTCAAGGAAGAAGGGTGGAGTTTACTCCAAGAAAAATAAATGAGTTTTATCAGTTAGAAGATGTTTATAGATGCTAGTATCATTCATTCTCTGCTATAAATGAGGCCTTAGATGAGGTTATTTCTTTTCTGAATGATGAGAAAGGAGCTTGGAAAGTAAACAATGGAGTTAAAGTCAACTTTCCCCTTTCTATGTTAAATGTAGTATCAAAGGCCTGACATTATTTTATTTCTGGGAGATAATTCCAACAAACCATCATAGTGAAGTGACCAAGGATAGAACCATCCTGAACTATTGTATTCAACAAGTGATGGATATGAATGTAAGCTCTATCATTTATCTAAATACTCAATCCATTGCTCTGGGAGAGACCAATGGTGGATTGACACACCCTGCTCTCATTTATACACTTTGTAAGCATGAAGGAGTTGATTTCAGACATGATGAGGAGAGGATTGAGCCTTAGAGACCGATTGGGCCTGCAAACATTAAGGCTTAAGATTCCATGTTGATTGGAGATCTGGAAGTATGGTTAGGGATATTCCTTCTACTTCTAGGTCCCCTACTTTTAGTGAGCCCCAGTAACAGGGAGTTCTTAGACAAGAAGATGATTCAACAAGGAGATATTTTAAGGATGGATCATAGGATGCAGAACATGGAGGCCAAAAATGCTCATACAGATGATCTGATTTGCCAGAAGTTTGAAAATGATGCTGCTTATGATGATGCTTTAGTGAAATGCCTGAGGGGTGATCATAATGTTCAGTTCCCTATTCACCCTATTTATACTTCATATCAACAACAGAAGTTAGATGTTAATGATGATGAAGATGATGACTGGTGATCTGTTTATTTGTTTCTTTTTGGTGTTGTTCTTTGTGATTGTTTTGTTTATTTTGTTATATTGTTGTGACTCGGTTGTTATGTTGTAGTGTGTAATTTTTTTTTCACTTTAGGATTTAGTTTAGTTCTGTTGTTAATTTCAGTACATTATTATATGTATTTTAATTAACTCTTTCTCAACAAATTTTATATATATTATGTGCAATTTAATGTTTTAAGGCTTGTAGTTTTTCATATTAACACCTGCAGTATTTCAGAATTTATTTGTAAAAATCAGAATCTTCAACAGGTATGAATTTTCTTTATGTATTTAATGTTTTCTTTCACCCTATTATTTTTAAAGTTCTTCATGTAAAAACTGTTAAAAAAAAATTAAGTTTGGGGGAAGAAAAATTATTTTAAAAAAGAAAAGAGAGAACCTTTTTTTTATTTGTCCTCACTTAGCTATATTTTCAAAAAAAATTAAATTTAACATGACCTTTGGTATTAGGGGATTACTTTGGCTAACTATATTTATGTTTCTAAATATGTAGTAAGTTTAAGTAAAAAATTTTCAATAATAAAGGTTAATTCTAGAGACTAAGATATTTGGTAAAAGAGAATAAGACTATGTTTTTGCTATTTTAAATAAATGATATTATATTTTTGAAGTATTAAAA
>NEWO01001018.1:72135-100930 GCA_003013225.1 Phalaenopsis aphrodite | reverse complement strand
TATGAAATTTATGTTTTGTTGTGTCTTTCTCATGAAATCTGAGTAGTTTCTTCTATCTTTCTCACTACTCTGAGATATTGTGAAATAAAGAGATAATATGATGTGCCAATATTAAAATATAAAATAAATTCTGATGATTTTTCAACTACGAACTTAATTTATATTTCAATCTGGTCAATTAAATTGTTAAAATATGTCGTGAAACTTAGGATCAGGAAAAGGAGTATGATTTCTACAACAGAGTGAGGATCACATTTGATTTCATGGAGGAGAAATTTGTTCATGGAATTAGTACAAATAAATAAGAAAATATTCTTTGTTGGGTGTAGAATTAGAGAATCTTTAGGGTGACAGACTTAGATCCCGAATTCGATCCTAGTGTTTAAAAACTAAAGCGAGAGTTAGCCTTCAGGTAAAGGGACGTTGGAGCTCTGTAGTGGGAAAGGATATCCTCCTAGCTTAGGCACGTATTTATGGACTAAACCTAGGATTAGCTAACGATTTTCTATGTACTGTGTCAGGGTAGAGAATTATAATTGCTCCTATTTGACATAATACATATTATAAACATTTATCTCATCTCATTTCACCAGAACCTTGTTGTAGTGAGAAGGATGCTTTTTCACATAAGAAATCTTCATTACATAAACATAGTTATTAGATTAGTACTTACCTTTTAAACTTTGCATTTTTATTTTGCTAATTGTTAAGTACTTTAGTTTTAAAAACATCTCAAAATTTGAAATTAGTGAAAGGAAATTTGGTTTAATTTTCTGTAAATTACCTAGTAAAACTTATCATTGTCAATTTACACCATCCCTGTGGGATCGATATTTGGGGCTTGAATAAAAAAATGTTTATTACTTGATAATGATACGTATACTTGCATAGAATCCCATTATTAATTGTCTATAATTATATATATATTCAATAATTTAATTTTTATACAAGGATCAAGTTTTTGGCGTTGTAGTAGTTTCAACTTCATAAATCCTTACATATAAAAAAATGGGGATCAATCTCTCAAGTAATAAAGGGCTCTAATGGAGTCCTAGATATTGATACCATAGGGAAGTTGGAAATGTCTATAAATAGTTCTTGAGATCATAATGTAAAGTTCTATTTTAAAAATACAAAATGTAATGTGTGAAGTTTGAATATTAACTACTAAAGAGAATTATATTTAAAATGCAGTTGAAATACAAAGTTAAATTAACTAGAAACTAAACTTTTAAAAGTAAAATTGCTAAAACGAAATAAAATTTCTGTTGATGGAAAGCTAAATTTAAGAAAGCATCCTTTCCCTTACAATGAGTATATGGATTGTGAAGAAATTAAAATCATTTGAAATAATATATATATAAACTGTTTTGTGCCAAATAGGAGCAATCCTATTCCTTACCCTCTTCCGAGTGCTATAAAGAACATCAACTAATTCAGAGTTTGGTCCCTAATTCTGTGGTTAGGCTGGGAGAATACTGGCTGCTAATCTAGAGCTCCCACTATTCCCTCCTCTAAGAGTTGATAAACTTGCATCAGTTTCCAATCAATTGGACCAAATTGAGGATTTTAATATGCCACCTTAAAAACTCCAATTTTACATCCAATGAAGTATATTTCCCTATTTATTTGCACCCAACTCCATAGATGACATACTCTCCCATGAAATTAAATGTAATTCTCCCTATGTTGTAGAAATCATAGCCCTTTTGGAACATATGTTTCTTAATACATTTAATATTTCAATTGAGCAAATCAAAATGTAAGTGGAGATCAGATTCAAATCATCACAAAGTATTAACATTTAAAACCATAGAAAATAAAATTACTTCTTCAGAAAACCAGATTTTAAAGTAGGGATAAGGATAAAGAAGACTAATTTGAATTCATGAGAAGGATATGTCAAAAAATGGATTTCATGTATAAAACAAGTTAACAAAACAAAAGAAATAAAAGATGCAACTTATCTTACAATTGTTCCCAGGAAAATCTCTAAAATTTTTTTTTTTAAGTCTTTATCTCTTTAAAAGCACTCTCAATTATCTCTTAGAAGTGTAATAAAGAAGAAATCTCTCAACTTTCTTCTCCTCTTACAACCATAGAATAAAATCTCCAAGCTCCTGACTTTCTTTCTGTATCTCTTCCTCTTGCCTTTAACGCAACCCCCCTTTTTCTCACTCACAAATTCATTGAAGCCTCCTTCTTTTAATTTATGCTACTTTTTTTCAATAAAAATTCAAAATTCCCTCCAAAATTCCATCAAAAAGTCAACTCATTTGAATTCAAAAGATGTAACATTTGATCCAAGAGACATATCCCTTCATAAAAGAACCTCCCAAAGTGTCTAAATGCACTGAATTACTCCAAAAGGTATTTAGAACAACTGTCCCTTTGAAAATTTTCATAAAACTCATCTTAAATCACCTTAATCCGCAAAAAGTCGTCTCTGGCGCATCTAGTGCCAAATTTGGTGCACATGCACCAAGGCTCTGTCAAACGACGCATCATCCACCATATTCCTAAATATCGTTGTTTTGGCTCCAAAATTTGTCCTTTTTGCTAATTTTTCTTGAAATGCCTAAAAATGATATACCTGCAAAAAAAACAAAAATTCCCTTCTTTAAAGTGCAATATTTCCAAAAATAGGTATAAAATATACACTTAAAACAATATAATATTTTGGTGTATCAAAATCTCCCAAACTTAAATGTTACTTGTCCTCAAGTGACACTTCTATTACATAAAAAACATATGACTTAGGATAGAGATCAACTCATAACTTCTATACTTTAGTTTAACAAATAGAATAACAAAATTTAAGAAAAACTTTTAATAACTTATATTCAATTTCTAAGACTACGAGTACTTTATAAACAGTTTTAAGATTTTTGAATTTCTATTTCTTTCAAGAAGAATTGCAATTTGTCATATTAAAGATACTTAGAACATTCATATGAAAAGGAACTTCATGAAAATTTTACAAGTAATACTACTAATACTACAATACAAGTTTAGAAAATGTAATAAAGCTCCTTCCTTAAGTTGATTCAAGTGAAGCTAATTTTTGATTAAGCATTTCCTCAAGCTTCTCCTCACTTTATTTTTACTTTCTTATTCTCTTTTTTTTCTTTTATGATATTTTCAATCTTTCCTTTTCTTTTTCTTTTTCTTTTTCTCTTTCAAGTGAGGATTACTATGTTTGGATAACATTTAATAGTTTTGAACTTCACTATACTCTTCTTAAAGTTAAAGCTCCTTACCTTTCTTCACTTAATAAATTCATACCGGTTTATGATTTTTCATAAAGTCTCATTCTTTTATTCTTACATGAAACTCTAAAATTCTTAACATTTCAAAAATATAATTTCCTTTACTTTGAATTAAAAAAACATAATCTTATCCTATCATACCAAATATCTTTAACTTTATGATTGACCTTCATTATTAAAAACATTTGACCTAAGTTTACCATAATATTTATAAATATAAGTATAGTCATTTAAAGTTTAATCTCAATATCCCAGCTCTTGTTAAATTAATCTTAAAAATATAGTTAATTAAGAACAAATAAAATTTAGTTTACTTCTTTTTAAAAGAAGTTTTTCTTCCCCCCAAACTTAAGTTTTTAAGCAATTTTAAAAATATTTTTGTACAAAATTTATTAGGTGAAATAAAATAGTAAATGCATGAAAATAAAAACAACTCTTTAGAGGCTTTTTGATTATGAAACTGGGCTATGGTATACTGCAGGTACTAACTTTAAAAACATACATATAGGTTTTAAATCATTAAATAAGACATAATATATTCTAAAGAATTTGTTGAGAATTAAAAATAGAAATACAAAAACAGAAAAAAACAAAAACTGCAAATCCTAAAAAGGCAGGAAAAGTAAAAATCTACAGTTAATACCTCAACTAAAAATAAAATTCTTTACTACAACAATCTTAAATGAAAGTACAACACATCTCAATGACAAATAACAAACAAATATCAAAACATACTGAACTAAACTCATAAAAATATCACTCTTCATCACCTTCCACATCATCATCATCATCATCATCATCTTCCTCTTCTTCTTCATCTTCGTCATGAATAGGAGCATAGGGAGTGAAACTGGGGCAAGGAGGAAATTCCACATTGGGCTCACCCTTAAGATGTCTTACCATAGAATTCTCAAAATCTATATCATGTTGAACACTCCTCTGCTAATATTCATCGGTATATGCATTTCTCACTCAAATCTCTCCAATCTAACTTTGAATATTAATTATGTCCATTTGTTAAATCATGAGTTTCTCCATAATATTTTCAAGTGATGCAGAGCGAGAAGTAGATGCTCCTGCAGCTGATGTAGAGGGTCTATCCCTTTTACCATCTCGAGATTCAACAAATGATTCACCTCCTTTAATCATAAACTTTCTAATAGGATTTTTTGGTTGTAATCTTTCTTCATTTATATGATACTCTACTCCTGATTGCTCACATAAAGTGAAAATTAGGGCAGGATATCCCAAACCACTAATTGTAGAACTACCAGCTATACTCTGAGCATGATGAACTATGAGTGCACCAACATTTATTGCTTTCATATTATGAATGCAATAGTTCAACACCGCTCTACCCTTGGTAACATTGGCAAGATGATTTGTTGATAATAACTTAGTAGAATTGAAGTGATGCCATACCTTTGAATGACTAGTCAATATTGAAGCAGAGAAGTTAACTATTTTATTATTGTTAATCTTCCATTTTCCTTTTCCATTAATAAAAAAGGCAATCACTTCATCCAGTGATGAATCATTCATCACGAATGCAACATAATAATCATGATATACATTCCTTAGCCCATAAAAACCATTGAACTGATCAGCAGTAAATTCAACTTATTTACCTCTTACAAGTATGTGATCACTCTAAGTAAACCTCATGTTAGAATAGAACTCCCAAATCATGGGGAAAATTGGTACTGCAGTGAAGCAGCATAATCTTTCCTAGTTTCTGTCAAGGATAAAACTTTTAATCTCGTCACTCGGGTTTGCAAACGCCCATTCTTGGATCAATCTTCGGTCTCCATTTTAGTATTATAGCTATGTTGGGCCTTGAAGTTAATAAATCTCCGTACATCGAAATCCACAAGCGGCCTTCCTCTTTTCATTCGCGGAGCCGTTTGAAAATCTATAAAAATTCAAGTACATTTAAAATAAATTACTAAATCAATAATCTAACTCCCCAAATAAAATTATTTGGTAAGAAACTTTTCACCACAAGTTTTCTTCAAGCTTTTTCATCAAGAAATCCAAAATTTTGGATCTTCCACAATGTAGGAAAAATCCATGGTGAAAATAAAAAATTTCTAAGTTAAGGAGAAGCTCTTACTAAAAGAAGATGAAATCTATGATTTTTGGCCTCCAAAATCTTCTCTACTACTCTCAATGTAAAGCCATAGGTCAAGGTTTAGAGGTAGGATAGTACCCAAGTAGTGAAAATGGAGCTTGTCCATGCAATTTTATGTTTTTAAGGTAATAAGGCATGCTCGGGTGTTTGGCACATCATGCGCCAAATCTGACACATCATGCGCCAACTCTCTTTAAAATGACGCATCTTGCCCAATTTGGCGCATCATGCACCAACACCTTAATGTTTCAAAATTTTAGTTTTTTGGGAAAATCTGCTCCGTACCACTTTATGTCTACCTCTAATTAACTCAAATGAACCCTTACAAGCATGATTAAACTTCACTCTAACAACCATCTTTCACAAACAATGCAAAACTCACTTATATATATAAAGTCCTTGCTATTACAAACTAACATTTATCAAGCCAACAGATATCTAATTTAGTGTTTAAAACAAACTAAAACATCCTAACACTAAAATCTAAATATCAAAATTTTAAACCCAAACATCGATATACTTCAACAATAAAAGTAAATACAATCCAACACAACAAATAACTAAAACAAACATTACTAAACAAAACGTTGTGTGCATAAACTAAGTTCAAAAATCTTCTTCACCCTTATCCCGTTGGATATCTCCCATAGATTGGTAATGCACATACAGTTTGTAGAAGGGTCAGTAAGGAAACTCATCAGTCGAATCCTCCCCAATCCAAGCATGTTTCTTGAACATACGTACCAAACCATCTTTGGTACCACTAGTATGGTCAAAATGTTCTTTAAGTCTCCAATCCAAGTGTCTAAAATTTCAGAAATATTCTTTATTGCATGCATAAGATTCTGCACCTCTTTTTTTATCTTCTTGATCCTCTACAAAAGTGCATTAGAACTGAAGTAAGGTTGAATGTGTGATGAATTGTGAGATTTTTGATCCATCAGTATATTCATAGCATTTTCATCTCCCATTCCAGTACAAGTTTAATACACTTCTGGATTCATCGTCTTCTAAGGAAGAACTACTTTTTCCCAACTTTCATAAGGTACTTGCGATTGACTGCACAGTAGGAAAATAGTGGATGGATGTCCAAGCCTAGTTACAAATCCATTCACAATAAACCCCAAAATCAATTCACAAAGATTGCTCCAATACCAATAGGTTTGCCGGTTTGACTACAATAATTTAAAATAACACTCTCCTTAGTCACCTTACTGATCTTCATGGTAAGCAGTAATTTCGATGTAATAAAGATGTGTCATGCCTTAAAAATAGGATTTAATAATGATGAAGAAAAACTTACATTCCCGTCATCTCTGGCCTCCCAATTAGCATCTTCATTCATAAGGTACCGGTAGAGTTCAGTAATATTATCTCTCGCAGGGGTAAAATATGCGTAATGACAGATATGCATAGTTTCAGTCATAAACATCTCATTTATTCTTAATGGAGTGAATTTGCACAAAACTCTTTCACCACAGGGGCGACTACTGCGAAAGTAGTGTAGTAAAACACTTCCTAACGCCTCTGCACAATGATCTCTTCAACTCAAGTATTCAGTGTGTTGGATTCTTTATTCACAAAGCCCCTTTCATTGATTAGCCTCTTCTTCACTAGAACATGATCATGCAACTTCTGCACATCAAAATTGACAAACTTTCTCTGGCTAAAAATTCTAAATCTTGCAGTATTATTGGAGTGAGACGCCATTGGATTTGAAATCAATGGCTTTTCCCTCATTTTCCCTCCTAAAATAGACTTAGGTATCAGTTTTTATGAGACCTAAGGAGAAGAAACTGCCAAAAACCGCCTTTTGAAATGTTTAAAGCAATTTTTGTCACCGCGGCGCATCATGCACTAGCTGTCTGAAATTCAGCACATTATGCGTCAATATGGTGCATCATGCGCCAGTTCCAAAAACAACACTTTTTCAATTTCAATCCAATAAATTCTCAATTTTTCCATAAAATTAGGTAAATAAAGATGTTTCTAAATTTATTTTGCAAATACATGGACTATATAAAGTCATACATATAAATATACATAAATTATTTTGAACAAAAACTTAAAAGAAAAGTAAACAATGATAAATATGAGCTGCCTCCAACAAAGTGTTTGGTTTAATGCCATCAGCCAGACATTCCCAGTCTTTATTCTGGGTGACCCAACATTATATTTTCTTTAAGAACTTGTCTTTGACTATCAAAATATGATTTCAATCTTTTCCCATTCATTTTAAATATCCTTCCAATCTTGGGATCTTCAATATCAACTGCTCCATATGGTAGACTTTTATAACTTTGAATGACCCTTTCTACCTAGACTTGAATGTTCCAGGAAATAATTTCAATCTTGTATTATTCAATAAAAATTCTTATCCAGGTTCAAATTTTTTTTTTTTATTAACTTCTGATCATGCCATTCTTTCAACTTTTCTTTATAAATCTTTGCATTATCATAAGATTCATTCATAATTTCTTCAAGCTCATTCAATTGCAAAAATATTTTCTCACCAGCTTCTTTCAACATAAAATTGAATTCCTTCATAGCCCAATAAGCTTTATGCTCCTACTCTACTGGCAAGTGACAAGTCTTCCCAAAAATTAATCTATAAGAGGAAATTCCTATATATGTTTTACAAGCTGTCCTGTATGCCCATAATGTTGTATCTAATCTAACAGACCAATCCATTTTACTAGGATTAACACTTTTTTTCTAAAATTCCCTTAAATTCATGATTAGATACCTTTACTAAACTACTATTCCGGGGATGATAAGTAGTTATAATTTTATGCATTATATTATATTTCTCCACCAACTTTTCAACTATTGCATTTCTAAAATGAGATCCATCACCTATAATGATTACTCTCGACATTCAAAATATTGTAAGATAATTTTTAATTAAAAAATTTGAAACACTTCGAGCATCACATCGAGGTAAAGTGATTGCTTCAATCAATTTTGAAACAAAATCCACTGCAATCAATATATAAATATTTTCGAATGAAGGTATAAATGGTCCCATAAAATCCAATCCCCATGCTTAAAAAATTTCAATTTCAAAATTAAAATTTAGAGGAATTTCACTTCTTCTTAAAATATTACCTACTCTCTAACATTGATCACATATTTTTATGTATATATTAACATCTCTAAATAGAGTAGGCTAATAAAATCTTGATTGCAAAATTTTATGAACAGTTCTTTCATTCCCAAAATGACCTCCGAATTCAGAATCATGAAATTTCTAAATAATTTCCGAAATTTATTTGAAAAACACACATCGTGTCATTACTAAAACTTTGCATTGTTTATATAGTAAGGGTCATTCCAAAAATAAGATTTTGCATCGTAAATGAAGTTCTTTTTCTATTGTTTTGTTAACCCATATGGTGAAATACTGCTAACAATAAAATTTACAATATCAGCATACCAAGTTATTTCTAATCCTTTTACAGTATAAAGTTATTCAACAGAAAAAGCTTCATTAATTTATTTTTCCAAATCAAGTATTTCTTCATGTTCTAACTTAGATAGATGATCAACAATTTGATTATCAATCCCTTTTCTACCGACTATTATAAAATCAAAGTTTTGCATCAGAAGTACCCATCTAATTAATATTGGTTTTGCATCCTTCTTTTGCATTAAATATATAATAGGCGAATGGTTAGTATGCACAAAACATTTAACTTAATCAGATATGATCTAAACTTATCAAAATCATACACAATAGCTAATAACCCTCTTTCAGTGGTGGCATTGTTAATCTGAGTATCATTAAGAATCTTACTAGCATAGTATATAACTTTTAAAAATTTTATCATATCTTTTCCCTAAAATAGCTCTAATTGCATAATTACAAACATCACACATTAATTCAAATGGCTTATCCCATTCCGGTGAAACAATTATAGGAGTAGTGATCAATTTTCTTTTAAAGTTTCAAAGGCTCATGCCATTTTCTGAAATTTTATACCTAAGCACAATTTCTCTTGCAACCATAAATTGATATTTCTCCAAGTTAAAGATGAAATTAGTTTTTTCAAAACATTCCAGAACTTTCTCTAAATGATTTAGACATATTTCAAATGAAGTTTTGAATTAAAAAAAATCGTCCATAAAGACTTCATTCCCTTTTTCAATTAAGTCATTGAAAATTGACATCATACATCTTTGAAATGTTGCAGGTGCATTACATAATGCAAAGGGCATTCGCCGAAAAGCACAAGTTTCATATGGACTAGTAAATGTTGTTTTCTCTTGATCCTCTAGAGCAATTGATACTTAATGATAACCGATAAATCCATCTAGAAAATAAAAATATTTATGTTCAACCAAACCTATTCAACATCAGGTCCAAAAAGGGTAAAGGAAAATGATCCTTCTTGGTCATAGAATTTAATTTTCTATAGTCTATGCAGAATCACCAACTAGTGACTTGTTTTATTGATATTAATTCATTGTGCTAATTTATCACTACAGTGACACCTTCTTTTATTGGAATACAATGAGCAGGACTTAACGAAGCACTGTCTGAAATAGGATATGTTATTCCAACATCTAACTATTTTAAAATTTCTTTCTTAACAACTTCTTTCACCATTGGATGTAATCTCCTTTAAGGATTAGCTCTTGGTTCATGCTGTTCTTCTAATAATAATCTATCCATGCTAATTGAAGGAATAATTCCTTTGATATCAGCTAATGTCCATCCAAAGGCTTTCTTATATCTTTTCAAAGTTTCCAACAACTGTTATTCTTGCTCATCTGTCAATTATGAGGATATTATAACAGGTATGTTGACCTCACTTTTGGTTGAGGTATAGTTTTTCCTCTTTAGTAGCCTAGAGTCTAGTCATAGGACTATCCTATCAACTATTTGTAAAGGACTAGAAAGGAACCCTCACCATTAGAAATTTTAAACTCTACTTTTCTCAACTTAAAGTTTCATATACTAGGCCTAACCTCTAACACTTAGTAGATGGTACCACTATAGGGGAGCTCAAGGAGAGTTCCTATAGGATTTCTTTGCCTTAGGGTCAACCCTCTGGTGGTGTGGTCTTGGTTGCTCTCACTCCCACACTTGCACGTTACACCCTACTCACAACCCTAAACCCAAATTTGATTAACTTTGATCCCTTGATCTTTTGGGAGACTAATGTGGATGGTCTTCTAGATCCACTAGCCCTAGGCTAGGGTTTAGATAAGATCTGTACATAGAGGACCCAAATGGGGATTCCATTGGTCCATGGCTCAAATAGGGTGGTTGGCACCTCTATTTTACAAAATACCTAACTTAGCCTTTTGCCACCCAAATCTACCCAATTTACCAGAACACCCCCAAACCCTCAGTTTAACCGAAATTCCCAATTTCACACAAAATATCCAAATTTGTTCAGAAACCATTTGAAATAACCCAAATTGCTCAAAACCTCCCAAAATTGCCAAAATTACTAAAATACCCCTCATTTTTCCAAAATTACCAAAATATCCTTAGTGGCCAAACTTCCCCAAAACCTTCAAAATCATTTTAAATATCCAAAAAATCAAATTGGACCTTCAATTGGCCTTAGTCTTGCCCTAATTTCACTTAAAATCAACTTAATGCAAAACCCCTATTTTGCCCCAATTTAGCCACGTCTACAAATGTCACCAAATTGAATGCCCAAATCCTAAAATTGACACCCAATTAATGTTGAGAAATTTTCATAACATCCCCTAGACTATTGCGAACCCTCAATTTAGACTTAGTCCAACCCTAGCCTAACCTAAACCCAAGTTCAACCCAACATCCCCAAATTGATCAAATGGCCAAAATCCTTCAAATTGATCCTCCAAATCAATTCAAAATCACTCTTAATCTTTTCCAAACTAATTTTAACAATCATTTATGTCATCTTGATTAATCATTTGAGTCCAATGTCATAGGTAGCCCAACCCAAACCCAACTTCAAGCAAATTGGACCCAAATTGAACCAATGCACCAAAATTGACCAAGGCATGCCAAATTGACCAAAGCAAAGCCTCTACAACCAACTTCTGGACTCTAGTGACCAGGCTAGACTTAACTAGCCCACCGTATGGGAGCCACAGACCAATGGTTCATTGATTTAAGTGATCTTATCCTTTTTTATGCCTAAACCAAAGTATACTTGCCATCGTGTCATTCCATTAGGAGTTAAGCATAATTAAACCTCCCCCTGGCTCAACTGGATGCCAAAAAACCACCCCCACTTTAGTCAGCCACCCTAGTCACTGGAAAACACAAAACTGAGAGCCTCAAGCCTCTATCCAAACCCAAACCATCTCGACTTGTCAATTCTAATTGGCTTTGGCACTTTTAAACCCTCCATATAAGCACTGGTTTGCACCCACTAATTCACCCTACTAGCCACCCTAAGCCATCTACCCCTCTCCCATGAGAAAAAAATAAGGAAAGCCAATTTCCTTGGGGAGAATCTACCCAATTGCTTTCAGACACTCTCCAAGAACTACTATGCTCAAGCCCACCACTTTCCCCAT
This sequence comes from Phalaenopsis aphrodite, assembly GCA_003013225.1. Taxonomy (NCBI): domain Eukaryota; kingdom Viridiplantae; phylum Streptophyta; class Magnoliopsida; order Asparagales; family Orchidaceae; genus Phalaenopsis; species Phalaenopsis aphrodite. The sequence goes on along the minus strand of NEWO01001018.1, from coordinate 89,002 downwards.
CTAGATTCATCTGCGAGAGCTCATTTTTGAGATTAAAATTTAGGGAAAATAAGGACTTTTTTCCCCACAGATCCACACTCCACCAAATTCCAATTAATTCTGCACACACAATCCTTTCAGTGAGAGGAGTTGATTCCCCACAAAAAGCCCCATCATAGAGAGCCCCTAACATAGACTTTGATCAACACCACTTTGAAAAAAATTGTACCTAGACAATTCACCAGGGCCTGAGACTTTATCTGGAAGTTTGTTGGACCCAATCGAAGCTGCTACAACCATCTGATTGAGGCCTCACCTCTCAGACAAAGGTAGTGGGCCTCAACCGTGAACCGAGCTTCATTTTATTCTCCATACATATTTAATATATTTCATACCATATATGACATTTAGATATGTTTGTCTTGAGTAGATGAAGGTGTAGGAATAAACTAAATGTGATTTGGTTGAGTCTAGCTCGAGATCTTAAGGTTTTAGTGTGAACGACTTACAGGTTATGTTACTTGGGGATAATGAACAGATGCTGTTCAATCGAGCGTTTATTTCATGGATGGTTGAGATCGCGTTGGATGAGCGAATGGAATGAAAAGGTGGGCTGACGAGGCGACTACATGGCTTGCGGCGTTGAATAGTGAAGAGCCGCGTAGATACTTTTAAACTGTCGAGGTTAAGGTGGCGTCGCGTGTTTACGTAGAAAAATATGGACTTTTTTTTATTTATTTAAATTCTAGAACTTCAAAAATTCAAATTTTTTCATAGAGAAATCATAAAAATAAATTAAAAATACACTCTTTCTCAGTGAACAGAGGAGAATAATGTGGACCAAAAATTTAAAAAAAATATTTGACAACTCTTTGATTTTTAATTAATTAAATACTCTCTATGGTATTTCAATTAATTATAGCTAAGCATTGCTCACCATGCCTTGAAATTTTGAGGGTTGTTCCCATGGAAGATGCTATATTCTCTAATTTTTCCAAGGTTAGAGAACATCTTTTGTGTTTCTAACCATAATTTTCAAGCCAATATGGCTATTTTGGCCCAAATTAATTATATAAATTGAAATACCACTTGAAAAATTATGGAAAAATTTTTTGTAGGTTTTCTGTGGTCAGAGAAGCTTAGGAAAAATATTATGAGGGTTCGAATGATCTTCAAAATTTCTATAATTAATTAAATGTGTATATCTTGTATTAATTTGTTTAAACTAAATATTAATAAAAAATCAACAAAATCAATTCCACATTGTGTGTTAAAACCATTTTAACCCATAGTGAAAATTTGAGAGTTATTTGATTAAGTTTAGGAACTAAAGTTGATCTTTTAAGAAACATTATATTTGTGTACAAAAATAATTATATTAAATTAAATACACCTAGAAAAATTATGAAAATTGGTTTTCTGAGTTCCTTGTTATCAGAAGCACTTAATAAAAATTAAAGTAATTTTTAAAAAAATACTCAATTTTTTAGCTTTATTTTGAATTAAAAATAATTAAAAATTTGCAAAAAACAGAAAAATACTTCAAAATGTTCCTAATGGCTTCCTGTTCACTTGAAACTCATTAAAATATTTTTCCTAATTTTTTTAAGTTAAAAATAAATCCCCAAATGCTTAAAAATATATTTCCCTTATTTTCTCTTTAAAATAATACAATAAAAAAATTAAAATCATAAAAATATAAAATTTGTTTCTCTAAGTTCTCTGGATTCAGGGAGGTTTAATAAGAATATAAAAAAAATTTTTGGTAGTAAAAAAATATTTTTGCATTCAATTAAATCATTAAAAAATAAATGAATAATTACAAAATTAAATTAAAACTTAACTAAAAAAATCATAGCATTTTTCTTAAATGTTTTCTCTGACCTAAAAGAACCTTTAATACTTTTCTCATAAACTAAAAGCTTTCTTTTGATTAATTAAATAAATTAACTTTCAAAATCCAATTCTCTAGGCTAAAATAAACTTTAAATTAAATATAAATTTTAAAAACGACATTTTTTTGCTCTGATGTTTTAAGTACTCTATGGATAGGATATTCTAAAATATCTTAAGTCACTTGAATTATGCTTCATAAGTTATGAGGTGAAGAGCCCTAGGAGTAAAGTGGTCATTTTAGGCTTTTGGTTCCTTAATCAAAATTTAGGATTAACCAAATGGAAAGGGGTAATTTTTATTCTAATTAATATGTTTGGATGATTGATACATAATGGGTAAATCGTAGAAACCAACTTGTCACCTTTTCCATAAGAAGAAGAAAATTATGAATTTTTTACATTATCAGATTTGGAAGTTAATCAAAATCAAATGATTTCTAAGTGATGGGCTTAGACCAGAGAGATGATGTTTCATTTATGATTAAGTGAACAATTAATGATTTTCTGATATCTTTTAATTAGAATCCATATCACCTAAATTAAAATTTTAATATTTATCAATCGTTCTCCCATTTGATTTAAAGGTCCTAATAGTGATTTGGGATTGAAATCTAATTCATTTGATGGGATTTGAGGATAACATAGTTGTTGATTAGCACTACAAGCCTAGCTTTAGTGGTGAGTACAAAGGTCTTTAAAGACTGAAACTCGCTTTAGGGGCATTCACCTACATAACTTTTAAGTGAAGTATCAATTGATTAATTGAGTACCCTATCTTTGGGATGATTAAAAAATCAAAGTTTATCGAGTAATAGGGTAATATTAATTTGACCTGGGATGATTAGTAGAACGATATGATAAGTTCAAAATGAACTCAAATGTTTCAAGGGATCTTTAAAGTAGTTAAGGGTCATTCCTTAAATACTTTAGAATGTCATGGATATTTTAAAGGACAAATTGAACTTGCTATATTTTGTACTAAAATCATCCATTAAGATCTTTTGGGACTTAATAATTCATAGTTTGGAGTCTGTTAGATACACCTTCATCTACTCTTGCAATTTTTTCTAAATTTATACAAAATTATATACATAATGCAAAAGCTAATCTTTCAGTAAGAATGCCAAAAAGATGACAGGTATGCTTTTACGGTTTTATTTAATTTCTAACATTTTATATTCTACAAATTTTATAAACTACTTGGGTGAGTACCTTAATTCACTTGCAAAATAAAAACAACTTTTTGAAAAATTAATCAATATTTTCCAAAATAAACATTTAATTATTTCAAAGGTAACCATAATTGTTTTTAAATTTCACTAAACTTAAAACATCATTTTGAATTTACGGGAGTCCCTTGGAGGAGGTAACCCACGATTACTAACAAGATCTCCCAAGTTTAAATGAGTTTCATTACTCATTTAAGCTAAGTAAATTTAAGAGAAAGTAGTGATACCAGAACGATGGAACTGTCGGGTCCTAACCTGTGTCACTCTAATCAACATTAACATCCCCCATGATATTTAAATAACCATAACCTTAGGAAATACTTGAGTTAACATCATGACTTGACAGTTTAGAAAACTTAAACTCGCTACGACAAGGAGCTTAGCATTTTGGGCAGCACGATCATCTTCAACAACAAAACATTCCTATACTAGCTAAATCATTCTTTAGATTAAACAACCGAGCCATAAGATTTTGTGGTTGTCCGCCTAGTGCAATATAAATCCTTAACATTTCTTTATGCTTTTGTATAACTATGCTATACAATATAAGGCCTAACCTATTTTAAAATTCTGATGTTGTAGTTTGTTATGACCTAAATCCTCACATCTTCTAGGCTATTTATGTGATCGTTTCACACAAATGTAAGCCCTAATTAATATAGCTTGCAGCATGAAATATTTAAATAATTTCTTCCTCGAAACTAAAGTCGAACCGTAAGATAGCTTGGAAAGTCACTGAGGTTCTCGTCAGGCTCTGTGACTTCCCCTAGTTCTTCTTCCTTTGGATTCCAAAAATAAAATAATCTAAATTTGAGTCATTCCCCTTTTACACCTTTTTGTCTGATCACTTTGAAAAGTACTATTTTTTGAAATTCTTGAAGACAATATCTACTGATTTTATTGAGAGTTTTCTTAGGTGACTTCGATTGTCTAAAATTTAATTAAATAAAATGGCTTGCCTTTATGAGAAATTTCAAGAACCCAACTTAATATAAACCTTATTTTATTTTTCACATTAAATAGGGGAACTTGTCAGCTTATAATAAAAATGTTTCACAAACCAAACTTATGTCATGCAATTCTTAGTTTCTTTGATTGAGCCCCACTATAAAGTCATTTGTTTATCTTTCAAGATAGATACATAGCTTGAGGTGTAGTGCTCTTTCATATAAATTTTGAAAGATATTGGATTAGTTTGATTTCATATTTTTCTAAACTATATATATATATATATATATATATATATATATATATATATATATATATATATATATATATATATATATATATATATATATATATATATATATATATAAATTAATTATCCTTTTGAAGCAGGTGACCAGATTTAGATTCTGGGGACCGAAATCTTTCATAGGACCCCCCTAAAAATTGTGTCGACAACTTATGGTGACTCCGCTGGGGACAAGTTTCCCTCTTCATTCAAATCAAGGAATATTGAATTCATATATTGGTAATGTGTCCATGTCCCATTATAGTCCAAATTACCCTTCTTCCATTGGCAGACTTCACACATTTCTTTCTTGGGTAAGTACGGTCAACTCTTTCAGACTTCAAAACGGTCTGTTTAATCACCTATGGACAGAGAGGTTCAGGAGTTCATTAGGACTTTTTATCTTTTGTGTGGGGTTGGATCCCCAACAGGTGTGTTGGTGGACTAGTGCCGCTTGAGCATTATGAGTTGTAAAGTTGCTCACGCACTTGGTCCTAAACTTTACTTTCCTCTTCAAGTTTCCTTTTGAGTTTAGTTTGCTAATTTTCAAATTAAATCAAATTATATCATGTTGCGCTTGCTCTTTAACTTTTCTTACTTAGTTAAATTATTCTACTTTCAAACTAATTTTACTAAATTTTAAGAATTTTACAAGTGAAAAGTTAAATACAGACTGCCCAGTTTACATATCAACCTTTGTTAATTTTTAGTGTTCGCACTAGAGTTACAAAGTGTTGGCCAAATAACTAACCCGAGAAGCTTTCTTTTTGAAGTTGCTACAATGACGTTCCCTACATCACTTTCACTTGCAACATGCTGATGAGCCGCGATGCTTGCAATGTCACTCCCACCATCAAGTTTGGAGCTGAGTTCGATGAACTTGAAGTTATGCTCAGAAAGGCTCCGTTCGTCATATTGAAAGTTGCTATTCCAGAAGTTCAGGAGCCTTCTGCTAAATTTAACTTGAATTTCCCCCAAGATTTCCCTTCTTACAAGAAGGTAAAGACTACTGCCACCATGGTACCTGCCAAGTCTATTGTTCCCTTTTCTGCTAAGGGAAAAGAGGTCATGGTTATTGAAGATACAACTTAAGGATTTACTGTCCCACCATTGGTATTTAAAATTAAATTGAGTTCAAAATCTATGCCATTAAATCGGTCACAAAGAAGAAACTGCAACCGAAAGATTCGAAAGGCTGCTAAAGCCCAAATTTTTGAAGAGGTTTCTGTTGATGAAATTCCTCATCAGGAAGAACTAGAATTGCTGGAGACATATCCACTTCTGTGAGGGAATAGGTTCCACCCATTAATGAACACCAATAGGTACAAATATATCTAGAAGATTGCTGCTACCTTACCATCACCTCATGGACTTGGTGGGGAGAGGAAGAAGCCCCCTCCCATCACCTAAGTCAGTACATTATTCTAGAGAATAGCTACAAAAGAGGGTTGTTCAGTCAGTGAATTACTTAAATGAGAGAGATGTGCAGTATCCCCTCCCATGAAGAATGGAATTCTAAGAGATGTCAGATCTTCCATCCACCTCAAAGATCAACTGAAACGTTGCCTGCTCACATTCCTATCAGGTTCTGCACAAAAAGTAGAGTTGATACTAACATCATCACCATCGATTATACTGTCGCTACTCCAAGACCTGCAGATCATCAATCGGTTAAGCCACATCTTGGTCTAAGAATTCTACCAGTTACCAGTCATAAGGATGTTTCTAAAGTTTTGAAGGAAAGATGAAGAAGTTACTCGGTACTGCATCTGGTCTATATCACGGGGAGCATGCCTCTCTCTGACATGTCGATGCCTCTAATGAGATACTCTTTCTCAAGATATCACCATTAAAGAAAAATGCAAGCATACCTAAGGTTGCCATACCAATGCGATTTAGTGAGCCTGTAGGGTAGGGTTATGGAAAGAAGCAAGAGTCCAAAGTATCCGACAACGCCGAAGCTATTGATACCAAGTTTGACGAACAAGGAGATGATGTTCAAAAAAATCCTCTATATCTTAAAATCATCCAAGAAGAAATAATTGAAGAAAATTTTTAGAAGCTCGGGTCGATATTTTTGAGTTAGCCCAAGAACATGGAGTTTTCATTGATGATGATGATGATGATTTTGACTTTAACAACTATCTCGATGAAGACTTCATGGATATTGATTTCATCAAAACTAGAGCCACTGCATTTGTGCGCGATGCCCAACTTTTTGTTGAAGGTAATGCCGTAGATGACCTTTGTAGGGTTGTTCTACAAAGGGATGAGCAAATCAACTAAATGGAGAAAATAATGGAAGAGATGACCACTATCATGGCTGCCATGGCTACAGTTCATGGACAGTCTCAACCACAATCGTTAGCTTCTCCAGAAGTCAACCAGCCAGAAATTGTACAAATCCCAATTTTCACCCCAATCATAGAATGTTGGGGCATACAATAGAGGGCTATTTGGTTTTCAAGGACTCGCTTGAGTGGAAATTTAAAGAAGGAAATATAATAATCCCAAAGGAATATTAAAAAAAACCTGAAAATGGTTCTATAAATATGATTTTGGCCGAGCCAATTACTCCGATAGATCCATATTCAGAAAAATATTGATGGAGTATAGTTTGGAGCAAGTCATCTAAGAAGATACTAGATTAGCTTCAGACTACTTCAACGCAGGCAGCCGTTAAGAGTCTACAGCCTGCTTAGCCCAAAATGGAGATTTCGCTAGAGAAACCACCACAACCAAAAGAGAAAGAAAAGGATGACATCGTGAAGATCGATAACACGGGGGTTAGGATAGGGGTTTCATCTCATAGATTAGTTTTCTCATATTCGAGAAAGAAATCATTAAACCTCTGACCATGTATGCTTATTTGTTTGCCCCACCGTGGTATTATGAATATAATTAGTATGATTTTGATATGTTTTAATTGTTTCTAGTGATAACATAATTTAATATGCTCAATCTAACTCTGACCTCGATTCCCAAATCAATTCTCAAATCATACTTAAGTTCGATGATTTCATTAATGAGAATGAAGATATCGACGATACCGATTACGATAGCGTTGTGAGTGAGGAACCGATCCTTCAGTTTCACGCTGCACCACTTGATTTCAACTTGGATCTCTTCAATAAAGAAGAAGAGAAACCAGAAATTTTACCTACAGCATCTCAAGAAAAAGAAAACATAGAAAGAATATAAGGTGCGGGAAAGTGCTACCCAAGAGGTCAGCTCCAGTGGATAAGGGAAAACAAATAGTAACTCAAGAAGAGCTACCTCCACCTCCACCAGTGGAAGAACCACATATTCATGTAAAGATTGGAGGATTATATAAAGTGGATTGTAATGTGATAGCTCATATTAAGAGGTTGCTGACCAAACTAAACATTTACGATGCATCGATGCTGTCAAAGGAAATTAGAGAAACTCTAGTTACAGCCTTGCTTGACGCAGAGATTTCCATAGCTCAGCTGGCCAGTACATCCTTCGATGAAGTTTGTTTATTAAAGGAACATCCTGAGATAACCTTCACAGATGAAGACTTGTTGCTCGGTACCACCAACCCAACTGACTATTCTACATCTCTGTTAATATTGACAGATTTGTATTGTCCAGAGTTTTGGTAGAACTGGAGCATCACTCAATCTATTGAGTCTACAGACATTGACATACTTAGATATTGAAACGCAAGAGCTTACAACTAATAAAATTATTTTAAGAGGATTTAAATAAAAGGAAGAAAAAGCCCTTGGATCAATTATACTATTAATGAAAGTTAGAGAACTAATAACAACCACAAAATTCTATATCGTCGATGTAGAGACCTCTTTCAATGCTTTACTAGGATGACCATAGATTCACAAGCATAATACGGTCTTTTTGTCTCTACACTAATGTATCAAATATTTCAAAGAAGGTCAAGAACACTATATCAAGAGAGATTTATAGTCATTTTCAGTTCATAAAGAGGGCATTCATGAAGGTGCCACCTACTACGTGCCTCCAAAGAGAATTATATTTTCCTGTGAAAGTGTAGCAAATGAAGTATAAGATTCAAAACAATCACAAAGAAGAGGCCATTCAACTCCGTTTCAACTATCTACCATCATTTCTTCACAATAAATTATTAGAGGTTCTCTTAGCTCACACACCCGAGATCGAGGTTGAGGACGTGGACGTGAAGAACGAAAATGATTGTTGAATGAACTCGGCCGACAATCAACATCGACATGGAAAAAAGTTCTGATGAAGAAATCTCCGAGGAAGAAATGATGATAAAAAAAAGAAACCAATGTATGAGATTTCCTTGGAAGATGTTGAGAAAGATGAATATGAGTCGATGTATGATCGAGTCAACCACTTTGTAAATGCCACTTCAATCTACCCTTAAATGGTTGAGAGTTTAGAGGTCAAGGAAGTTTGAAGCATTGGTTCAAAACCGATCATGTTTTACCATGCTTCCCCTTCTACTAGTTCTGAAAATCATGTAAATTTAGAAGAGAACTCTAATGGATTAATGGAATTAGCTTTCGGTTTCTTTTCTCCTTGTGTACAAAAGTTTTTTCAACAAGGATATGTGCTAAAGCAAATGCTAAAGGATAAGCTAAAAATATTCAAAAAATTGTGGAATGTTAAAAGTCGAACTCCTAACTCAAAAAAAGGTCTCGAATTTGGTATTGTAGGACCAGTCGATGACTCGAAGTTTTGCATGATTGTTACTAACGGATTGGAAGAGGATTGTCTTGATGTAGAGGATGACTCTCAAGATCAATTGATAGATGATGCTCCACTAGACTTTGAAGAAGAAATTAAGTCAATGGTGGATGAAATGAAAGAAATCAATTTCGATACTGAGGAGCAACCCCAACCTACCTTTATAAGTTCTCTACTCAATGAGGAAGAATACACAAAATTAATAAAACCATTGTCAAAATTTAAAGATTGCTTCACATAGAGTTATAATGTAATATAAGGGATGTCGGTAGAAGTTGCAGTTCATAAACTCAGGGTGGACAAAAATATGACCCCTGTAAAATAAGCCCCCAGAATGCGCCTCGAGATAGAGCAGCAAGTCATTGTCAAGATGAAGAAATTAATAGACAATAACTTTGTAAGATAAGAGAAATACCCCACATGGTTAGCCAATATTATGCAAGTTAAGAAAAAAAATGTATAAATCTGTGTATGTGTCAACTTCAGGGATTTAAACAAAGCATGTCCAAAGGACGAGTTTCCGTTACCGATACCAGAATTAGTGGTGGACATCGCATCGACACATGAGATTTTCTCTTTCATGGATGGATCGTTGGTTAGAAACAAATCAAGATGGCTCCAGAAGATGCAACACTTATGACCTTCAGAACACCAATTGGGATTTTTTGCTACACGATGATGTCATTCGGTTAAAGAACGTCAGATCAACATATCAATGAGTTATTACAAAAATCTTTGATGACCTCATTCACAACTAGGTGGAGTGCTACGTGAATAATTTTTTCATCAAGAGCAAACATAAAATAGACCATCAACACGATTTAAGAATCGTGTTCAAACGATTACGACAATATAATCTCAAGATGAATCCCTTAAATTGCGTCTTCAACATCACTTCTGGGAAATTTCTAGGATTCGTTGTTCATCATCTAGGAATCGAGATCAAACCGGATAAGATTAAAGCTATCTTGGAAATGCCTCATCCCAAAACCTTGAAAAAATTAAGCTTCTTTCAAAAAAAATTGACAAATCTGACACGCTTTATTTCTAATTTCTCAAGTAGGTGTCAGCCCTTCTTGACATTAATTAAAAAGGACGTCAAATTTGTTTGGAAATTGAAATGTCAGCATGCCTTCAAGGACGTTAAGTTATACTTAATGATACCTCCTGTTTTGGCAGCCCCTATCCCGAGAAAACTGTTGATACCTTATTCCACTGCCCCCTGTTGGCTCAGGTCAACGATGAGGGTAAGGAAAATGCACTTTATTACTTAAGTTGACGTCTAATACCGACGGAAGTAAAGTATCTTCATAATGAGAAGCATTGTCTAGGTTCAATTTTTCACCACCCAAAAGCTTGGGCATTACATGCTTTATCATAAAATTATCCTTATTTCGAAGGTTAATCCATTGCAATATTTGATGCCCCAACTAACACTTTTCGGATGTTTTACAAGGTGGTTGATGATTTTATTGCAAATTGATATAACTGTTGTTCCCCTTCGTGCTATCAAGGGAAAGAATTTAGCAGATTTTCTCGCAGTGCACCCACTTCCAATTAAGTCCCCACTCAACAATGAATTACCAGATGAGCAGATACTACAAGTAGAACTGTCCAATGTTAGACATTGGGAAATGTACTTCAATGGAGCCTCATCAGCAAAAAAAGACAAAGGATCAAAAAAAGTTATACTAGGCAAAGCAAGAATTGGTTTGCTTTTCATCACGCCAGATTAGGGTATGTTGATATTCTCTTACCACCTCACAGAGCCGCGTACAAAGAATGAAGCATAATATGAAGCATTGATCACCGGGATTGAATAGGCAAACTTGATGGATATAGCAGATATTCTCATCGATGATGACTCACAACTCGTCATCCAACAAGTTTACGGACAATAAAAGATTTTGAAACCAAGGCTACCAGAATTCCACAGGTACATAATGAAGCTGCTTGAACAGATTCCCAATGTGACTCTATACCAAATTCCTCAAGGAGATAGCGCCCATGTCAATGCTTTAACAATACTTGCTAAGGAATTGGTGAGTCTCCTAGAGGATTCCATTGATATTATGGTTCAAGGAAGATGATTTTTATCTCAGATCAACCTTGAGAACTTACTCAAACTCAAAAAAGAAGAAAGAATGATGATTGCAGTTGCTGACATCAACGAAGACTAGGGCAAGCCATTGATGGAATATTTGCAAACTGAAAAACTACCAGAGGATAAGTCTGAGGCATATCACATCACAAGAAGGGTTATATCATATGCTCTAGGAGGTGATGTCCTCTATAGAAGATCATTCGATTAGATGTGGCTGCGATGTCTAAGTAGAGCAGAAGCACAGAACATTGTCAAAGAAGTACATGCTAGATTGTGTGGTGTTCACCAGTCAGGACCAAAAATGAAAATGAAGATCAAGAGACTCAAATATTATTGGAAAGCAATGAAATTCAATTACATGGATATAGCTGGAAGGTGTCACCATTGTCAAGTGCATGGGTTAGTTTTACACCAACCTCCGAATGTGCTACACCTAACCGTTGCATCATGATCATTTAAGTGTTAAGGCATGGACATAATAGGTCCAAAAGATCATCCATCCTCTAAGGGACATAGATTTATTCTTGCCGCTATTGATTAATTCTCCAAGTGGACAGAGGCAGTGTTATTATGAGAGGTTACAACAAAGCATGTTCTGCAATTTTTCAACAACTTTGTAAAAAAACATGGGATAGAATGGAGGTACTCTACGATTTACTTTCTCTGAGCAAACGGCCTAGCCGAGGCCTTCAACAAAATTCTCATGCAAATCTTAAAGAAGACATTGGATGAAAACAAAAGAGATTGGCAAAATAAACTATTAGAAGCTTTGTGGGCCTACCAAACAACGTTCAGAACTCCCACTTAATGTACACCCTACGCACTTGTGTATGGCTCTGAGGTTGTATTGCCGTTAGAAGTCTAGACACCGTCTCTCAAAGTTTCCATCACCAACCAAATTATAACTGAAGAAATTGAAAAACATAGACTTCAAGAATTAGAAAGTCTTGAAGGAAAATGACTAGATGCAGAACAATATTTGAAACTCTACCAAGCGAGGATGGTGCAGACTCATGACAAAATTGGTATGCCCGAGGGTGTTCAAAGTTGGTGATCTTGTTCTCGTTCTCAAAAGACATTCTTGAACACCATATGATAGGTGGAAATTATGAACCAACTTGTGAGGGACCATTTGTCATAGAAAAAGTCTAATCGGGAGGAGGTTACCAATTAGTGGATTTTCGAGGCGAAAGACCTATGCTGTCGGTCAATGATCGCTACTTGAAGACATATTACCCAAATTGGTGTTACCTAAAATCAACTTTTTGAAATTTTAATTTTTCTAGGGTTATTTATTTGTCCAAGTGTTTGTGACTGGGTCCAAATTTTGGTAATAAATTAACCTCAATAAAATGAAAATTTTGGAATTTGTTCACTTTAATCTTCTCCTTTTGTCTCTAATTTTGAAGTTACATTACATTAAAATAAATTAAATAAGAAATTTGCGCATATGTACAAATTAATTTTTTTTTAATGAATGCTTTGTTTTTGTTATTGCTCATGCTGAATTTCAGCCCACTGATGTTTGTTGGCATAATTATTATGGGGTTCCTATGGAAGCTGTCGGTTGCCAGAATCAGAACCTCGTCGCCCGCTTCGAAGGGGCATTCTAATATATATATATATATATATATATATATAATTTTATAAAAATATAAAATCAAACTTATCTCATATCTTTCATAGTTTAAATGAGAGAGTGACACACCTTAAGATGTATACATCTCAAAAGATAGACACATGACTTGATGGTGAGGCTCAATCAAATAAACTTAGAAAAGTATAACATCCTTTTGGTCTGCAAAACCATTTTATTATAAGCTGACAAGTGTCCATACTTAATATGAAAAACTTAATAGGGTTTATATTAAGCTGGGTTCAGAAAAGCTTCCTATAAGGGCAAGCACATCTAGTTAATTACATTTTAGATAATTAAATACACCTAAGAAAATTCTCGATAAGAATTAGGGGATATTATCTTCACGACTTTTTAATGAGATCGGACAAAGAGGTGTGAAATGGGAATGACTCAAAATTGGAACATTTAATTTTGGAATCCAAAAGAAGAAGAATAAGGGGATGTCACAAATTCTGAGGAGAACCACAGTGACTTCCCAATATACCCTATAGTTTGGTTTCAATTTTGAGGAGAAATATTTAAGCTTTTGATCCTGCCAACTGATCCCGACTATTTGTATGCAACAGTATAACAATGTTTTTAATAATATTTCTCAGTTATGTTTCCTTACTTTGCAACAGAACCAAAAACTAGATTCTGGAGAAAATAAGAATTTAACCTTTTAATTTATATATATGTTGGGATACTACGCAAGTATATGTACAATTATCAAGTAATATAGGATTTTTGATTAAGACCTGAATTTCGAACCCACAAACAAAATTAGCAATATGCATTATTGAACAATAAACTTTCTATTTTAAAAAGACAATTACTTAAACTATAGATATTTTTTTACGAAATAAAATTCATATATTTTTGGTATTTTTGATATTTTGACAAAATAGTAATAACTTCTAAAGATAACTTGAGTTTATATAAAGAAAAACACTGAATGTGAAAATATCTTTCTCGTTATCATGAATCATTAATAAGTATAGGAATTTTGTTGTGGATGTATGCAAATTGTGTTGTGCCAAATAGGAGCAATAATATTCTTAACTCTTACTAGAGATGCTATAAAGAACATTGGCTAATTTAAAGTTTGAAAAGTTTTGAAGACCGGCTAGGCAAGGAAGGAACTAGCTCTCACTCTAGAGTTCCCTCGATTACCTCCACCTGGGGGCTAACATCTCGTATCATAACATTAAACAATTAACCAAGTTGGGGGCTTTAACCTGTCACTTTAATGTCATTTAACTCTACACCCTTTAAAGATTATTTCCCTATTTATTTGCACTAAATCATATGAATTACAACCTCATTCATACAACCTCATGTGACTCTTTCCCATTGTTGACTGAGGCAATACCAGCCCAGTTCTTACTTGTTCTCACAACAAATTTTAACATCTAGATAGCCCAAATCAAGAAGTAAATGTAGTACATGGAATTAAATCATCACAATTTCTTCCAACATTAAAGATTAATACTCTCCACAACTTCAATCCAACACTTTATATACTTATCATTTTAAGGAGAAAAATAAAGAAAACTACTGAGAATCCATGGAGAAAACAAAACCACCCCCTTTTTAGCACTTTTTAGAACTCTTAAAAAAGTCTCAACTTTCTTCTTTTATAAATCTCCAAAAGGTGCCTTGGTAACTTTTCAAAATGTGTCCTAATTCAAAATATTCTCCAAAGGAAGCCTCCTTTCAAGAGTCTTCTAACCATATTTTTGTTTCTAGTGGTCATAACCACCCACTTTAGCCAATAGGTGCATCAAATGTCCCTTCAAAATTTGGCAAAATGAAGTAAATTGTCACATAACTGCCTCAGGTGCTTAAGCATGGGGGCCTCTGGTGCTTAGGTGCGGCCTTCTCTGTTTCACAGTCGCTTAAGCGCCGGATCTGGCGCTTAGGCGCCAAGACTCTTTTGCATCATTTTCACATTTTTGCTCCAAATTTGGTACTTTTTCACTCCTTTTAGCATTTTTCACCTTTTTACTTGTACCTAAAAGAAAAACACACAAATACCTTTTATTAAAGCACAATATCTCAAAAATAGGTATTAAAATTTAAAATATATCTAAAAACACTATATATTTTAGGTGTATCAAAATCTCCCAAACCTAAAATGTTACTTGCCCTCAAGTGACACTTCAATATTTAAAAACCAAATAAGCATGATATGTCTATGAGTTTTTGTAGGTTTTTCTAAAATTTAGATTTAGAAATGTAGTAGTCCAATTCAGAAAAAAATATTTAATAAATGAGACCAACTTAAAGTTTAGAAATTTTTAATGTTAAGAAATATAAAAATATGAGTTGCTATCTAATTCAGAAATATTATAGATTTTTCAAATATAAAATTTAGTCCTTTTATTATCTCCACTTAAATTTTTTTTAAAAAATAACTTTACTTACTATATTATATTGCTAAGCTTAAGCGTTTCTCAAGCCTTATACTTTAAAAAGTTGAAATGTGGAACCAATTTTTTATTAGGCACTAATCCTCAAGCTTCTCCTCTCTTAATTTTTTTCTTTTTCTTTTCTTTTTCTTTCTCCTTTTCTTTTTCTTTTTCTTTTTTTCTTTCTCTTTTTCTTTTTTTTTCTTTTTCTTTTCTACCTTAATGGTTTTGAATTCCACTACTCATTTCTTAAAGCCAAGTCTTGATACAAATCTTTTACTTATAAATATAATAATAGTCTGAAAAATTATATTTATTAAAAGAAATTTAGGTATTAAAAAAAATTCTAAATTTCTAAACTTGTCAAAAATACAATTTTTTTTACTAAAAGATAGTTGCACTCTATCTAGCAATTTCTATACTAAAAATTTTTAACTGAAAGTTTTTCTTCATTACTAAGAATTTTAACTAAATTTTCTTACTCATTTATATAATCAAATTTTACTTCCCTAATATAACTTCTTATACATGATC
The DNA here is from genome assembly GCA_003013225.1 of Phalaenopsis aphrodite. Classification (NCBI taxonomy): domain Eukaryota; kingdom Viridiplantae; phylum Streptophyta; class Magnoliopsida; order Asparagales; family Orchidaceae; genus Phalaenopsis; species Phalaenopsis aphrodite. The sequence goes on along the minus strand of NEWO01001018.1, from coordinate 73,285 downwards.
ATTTTTCTTTTCAAATCAAATTTACTTGAAGACATTTAAGAACAAATAAAATTCAGGTTTTGAAAATATTTTTCATCCCCCCCCCCAAACTTAACTTTTTAACAAGATTAAACAGTTGATCGTCATATATATATAAGCAAGAATGAAAATTGAAATAACATGCTTACAAGAGTTTCTATACTCTAATTATACAAGTATAAAACTAAATACAAGAGTAAAATTAATTTTTGATCAATTTTCTATCATTTTCATTTTAATTCAACATTTCAAGATTCATTAGACTTCTAAGTAGTGGGTATAGACAAAAAAACTAACAAACTAACTAACTTTGAATACACAGTCTAAACATAACAACAAACACACTTACAAGATAAAAGAAAAATACAGGGTAGCAATTTTTTGAAATTAAAGTTTGAAACTAAAGTTAGCAAGATTTTAAATTTTTCAAAAGATATAGAATCAAGTTCAATCCTTAACTAACTAACACAGTACTTTAACACACAACAACAATAACCACCCTAGAATTTTAAAGCAAATTATTAACAAACAAAAACATCACAAGAATAATCAAACAAAAGTCAAAAACATCACATAATCTAAACAGGTACATAAATGTAAATGTAGCAAGTCCAAACTACATACTCCATCACATATTACAAATATAAAAATAACTAACTCAGTCCTCCTCCTCATCATCAGAAACACAGCTATTACAGACATCTGCAGGCTCATAATCAGGGTATATAGGATATTGAGGAAATTGCACTCCTTGGTTACCCCTAATGAGGCTCTCCAAAGATGAGTGAAATTTATCTTCATAATTACTTTTCCTTCTATTATGCCCATCAATATGATCTGCAAAGCTTTCAAAATTTCCTACCTTATTTGCGGTATAATTAATGTTGTCCATCGTCCCCTGCAATAATTGGTTTTGAGTATCAGTAGACTCACCTCTAAAAGTAGAAGCTCGCGAGGTAGATGGTCTAGATGTAGAAGCAGTAGAGGTGGATGCACCAGACATTGTCATTCCATAACACCTTGAAAATCTTCCTCTCTGACATAAAATAGAATGCTTGAAAGACGACTTCACATTTTCACTTGTAATTGGCATTAGAGGCAATAGTACTTCCACCCAGCTATCATATCTCAC
>NEWO01001018.1:53026-70964 GCA_003013225.1 Phalaenopsis aphrodite | reverse complement strand
GCCTCCCACAAAGTGCTTGGTTTAACGTCGTCAGCCCGACGTAACCAGTGCTTATTCTCGTTGACCCAACATCATTTGATCATTAAATTTATGTTGTACCTCTACAAAATAAGGTTTCAGTCTATGACCATTCACTTTAAATACTTTCTCAGTTTTAGGATCTTTGATATCCACAGCTCCATAAGGATAAACTTTTATCACAACAAATGGACCCATCCACCTGGACTTAAGTTTACCTGAAAATAAAACTTGTTGGCTTGGCTGCAAATTTTTAGTAAGAATCTTTTGATCATGCCACATTTTCTTTTTTTTTGTAAATCTTAGCACTCTGATAAAATCATTTTTTATTTATTCAAGCTCATTTAATTGCAATAATCTTTTCTCACCAGCATCTTTTAAGTTATAATTGATCTCTTTAACTGCAATATTCTTTATGCTCAAGTTCAACTGGTAAGTTATAAGATTTCCCAAATATTAGCCTATTTGGGGACATTCTTATAGGAATTCTATATGTAGTCCTACAAGCCCACAAAGCATAGTCAAGTTTGACTGACCAATCCATTTTTGTTGGATTCACAGATTTTTTCATAATTCATTTAATTTCCCGATTGGATAATTCAGCGAAATCACTTGTCGGAGGATGATAAGTAGTAGCAATTCTATAGTTTTTATGATATTTCTTTAATAATTTCTCTATTATGGAATTTCTGAAATGACTTCCCTCGTCAGTTATGATCACCCTCGGCATCCCAAATCTACAAAATATATTCATTTTTTAAAAATTTGCAACACTTTGAGCATCACATCGAGGTAAAGCAATAACTTTTATCCATTTGGATACATAGTCCATTACTAACAGTATATATAAAATTCTGAAAGATGGTATAAATGGTCTCATGAAATGTAATTCCCAAACATCAAATATTTTAACTTCTAGCATATAATTGAGGGGCATCTCATTTCTCTTAGAAATATTGCCTACTTGTTGACATCTATCACAAGTTTTGATATAAGTATTAAATTCTCTAAAGACAGTGAGCCAATAGAATCTAAATTGTAAAATTTTGTATGTTGTTTTATGAACACCATAATGTCCCTCAAAATTAGAATCATGACATTTTTGGATAATTTCATAAGTTTCTTTAAAAGGTACACATCTTCAAATAACCAGCTCCTTTCCCTGTTTATATAAAAATGGGTCATCCCAAAAATAATTCTTAGCTTCAGAAATAAATTTTCTCTTTTGTTGGTATGTCATTACATAGGGTATAATATCACTAACAAGAAAGTTCACAATGTCAGCATACCACGGAACACGCCACTCATTAATACTGAATAGTTTTTCATTTGAAAAATATTCATTAATTTCTTTTTCAAAACAGAGTGGTTTTTCTAACTCAAATCCGGAAAAATGATCAACAATTTGATTTTTAGTTCCCCTCCTATCTACTATTTCAAAGTCAAATTCTTGTAAAAAAAAGAATCCATCTTATAAGTTTTAGTTCAACATCATTCTTTTTCATTAAGTACTTAATAGCAGAATGATCTGTATGCACTATACAATGAGTTCCAATTAAACATGATCTAAATTTATCTAAGGCATATACTATTACTAATAACTCTTTTTCAGTTGTTGTATAATTAATTTGAGTTTCATTAAGAGTTTTACTAGAATAGTAAATTACTTTGAAATTTTTATCATATCTTTGTCCCAAAACAACTCCAATAACATAATCACTGGCATCACACATCAATTCAAAAGATTTTCTCCAATCTGGAGATTGAATCCAACATCTAACCACTTTAAAATTTCTTTCTTTACTACTTATTTTATTACAGGATTCAATATCCTTTGAGGATCAACCCTAGGTTTGCAGTTCTGTTCCATATGAATTCTTTGCATACAAATTGAAGGACTGATTCCTTTAATATCAGTTATTGACCATTGTGAGTGCTATTTTTGGTTGGAGGGGAGTTGCCCGTAAGAAGGAGTCGGCCGCTGAAATTGAAATCCCGTTGCCCGCTTCGGAAGGACGTTTTAATTTACATATATAATTAGTTTTAGAAAAATATGAAATCAAACTGACCCCATATTTTTCATAGTTTAAATGAAAGAGAGCTTTACCTCAAACCTTGTATCTATCCCGAGGGATAAACACAAGACTTGAGGATGAGGCTCGATCAAATAAACTAAGAAATACATGACATCTGTTTGGTTTGTGAAATCTTTATATTTGCCGACAAGTTCCCCTATTTAATCTAAAGAAGTAAATAGGGTTAATATTAGGCTGGTTTCGTACATGCTTCCTATAAGGGCAAGTCCCTATAGTTAATTACATCTTGAATGACCAAAGTCATCTAAGAAGACTCTCAATAAAAATCAAGAAATATTATCTTCAAAAAGTTTCAAAGGGTAGGACTCTTCAATGAGATTGGACGTAGAGGTGTGAACGGGGAGTGGTTCAAATTTGGAACATTTTATTGTAGAATCCAAAGGAGGAACAACTAGGGGATGTCAGGGATCTAGAGGCGAACCTCAGTGACTTCCCAAGCTATCCTAATGTTTGGATTTAGTTTTGAGAAGAAATATTTAGGTGTTTCATCCTGCCAATTTTATTATTTAGGGCTTACATTCGTGTGAAATGATCACACAAATAGCCTGGAAGATGTGAGGATTTAGGTCGTGACAAACGACAACCTCAGAATCCTAAGACGAGTTAGGGCTTGTATTGTATAGTAGAGTAATACAAAGGCCTAAATAAAAGGTGAGGGTTTACGTTGCATGAGCAAGCAACCTCGAAGTCTTATGGCTTTGTTGTTTATGTATAAGGAAGGAAGATTGGTTTAGCTAGGGAAGACATGTTTTGCTGTTGAAGATGGTCGTGTTGCCCACCATGCTAGCTTCAAGCCCCTACCGCGATGAGTTTAAGTTTTCTAGTGTGTCAAGTTATAATGTCAAATCAGGTGGCTCTATGGTTGAAGTTCTTTAAATTTTATAGGGGGCATATTAAAGTTGATTAAAGGGACACCGATTAGGATCCGACGGTTCCCTCGTTCCGGCACCACTATTTTCTATTGGATTTACTTAGTCCAAATGAACTTACTAAACTCAACTTAATGAGTTCCATAATTTTGTTTAGATCGTGGGAAGCCTCGTTAGCAACCGTAGGTTACCTCCTCCAAGGAATTCACGATCATCCGATAGAGACGTCTTAATTTAGTTGAAGTTGTACTTTGGTGTGATGTTTGTGATTAAATTTTTGAGTTGTTTTATATTTTGAATATTGTAGGGGTGAATTTTGTCTTGGTAGATTTTAGTTTTGGTTTTGTGGTTATCCTAATAGTTTTAATTTTCCACGCAAATTTGCATAAGCACAAAAGTATAACATAAAATTACAAGAAAGACAACACTGCAAACTGTAAAAGCGTACCTGGCGAGTCTTCTCATTCCACCACCTGAAAATTAAAAATGCATGTTAAAACAGTTTATGGAGAGCAGGAAAAGTAAAGTTCTGGTGGCTTTCCTAACCTTATGTCATATTTTGGTGGGTCCTTTTAATTAAGGATGAATTTGTCAAGCAAAACATATTAAGTTTAGTAGATATTCAAGACATCCAACAGATCTAGAGAATAAAACAAGTCCGTGCTACTCTCTCGTTGCTTGGTGGAAAATCCCGAGTTATTTTAAACTAATTATGTTGTTTAATAAGTCATCCTGTAAATACTCTTATTACTCAGTGAACATTGATGTCTCAACTATCCCTAAGAATAGGGTAATTATCACTTGTGATTCAATTTAAGAATTATGTGGGTGAAGACCCTTAAAGAGGCAAGTTAGTATTGTTGGAACACATAGCCAATTTTTAACCCTAATTAGGCTTAGTGGTGTTTCAAGGATGTTTGATTATGTTATGTTTATTTCTCTAATCCTCATTTAGTCAATTTTGATTTGACCTAGGTCACCACTAAGCCCTTAAGACCTAGGTGAGTGTCTCAATTAGTTTTGAAGATGTTAAGCTTTAAGTGGTCATGATTCATGATTTGGATTTTATTTGAAAATCAAGATAGAGGTATTAAATTGATTAATTATTGACTTTAAAATTCATACCCCAAGTCCAGGATTATTTAATTTTAATAAACTTCCAAATTTTAATAATTTAGAAATTTATTAACTTATCTTTTTAATGAGTAAAGTTAGATTGATTTGTACCAATTAACCCCTTATGTTTCAAGCATTGAATAAATTGATTAAGATCAGATGTTACCCATTTCTCTCCTTAACTTAAGCCTAAATGTTAATTAAGGCTAAATTTCCAATATTACACATTTGCCCCTAAGGCTCTAACACTTCATTATTTGTCAAATTCAATTCAAATTACTTTGAAATTTTTATCCTACTTTATTCATGGGTCAATTAAGACATCAGAGGAGAAAATGTGATTTATGAAATTTAAATTAATTTATATAATTATTTTCATGCAAAAATATGATTTTTCAAAGAAAATTCCTAACTTGACCAAAGTAAGTCCTAATCCATTGAAATTTTTACAGGAGGTAACTAAAGACCAAAGAAGCTTGTGGACAAAATTTTATGATTTTTGGAATTCTTTGTGATTTATCAGAAATATTTTATTTTCTGGGTTATTTAATAAAAATAAAATATTTTAGATGATGAAAATTAAGTTTTGTATTTTTGCTCTGAGAAGGGAAGCTTCGATAGAATGATCCCGTGACCGTCCGCACTACAACCCTAAGATCTCAGCCCTGACTCAACCAAATCACTTCGGGTTTGATCCTATGGACTCGTCTAAGTGAGACGAACACATCCAACGGCAATCATGCAATTATATTAAGTCTAATTAAATGGATAATCAAAATAGGCTTAGGATGAGGTGAGGTTTTATAGCTTTGCTCTTAGAAGTGAAGCTTCGATCAGAGGGTCTTGGTACGTTCGTTATGATCCAAAGAGGCTAGGGATTGAGTCCCTGGTCTTGGTGTAAGGCTTAGGTATGAATTCGATCACGGCTAGATTTGGGTGTTGGTCTAGAGCTATGGTAGAGGCTCTGTGGAAGGGGGATTTTATGGGGCTTTGACCTCTTTCATTATTTTGAAGGTGTGGGTAGAGTTAATTTGATATTGGGTGGACTGTGGAGGTCTATTGGGTTCTGTCCTAGTTTCTGGCAAGGTTCTAAGCTCAAAATTGAGCTCCCACAATGGGAATTGGTGAGGGAAAATGGTTAAAATGCACTAAAGAGATCTTAGGTAAGCTCTGTGTGAAGCTTAGAGAGGTCTCATTAAAGAAATTTCAGCACTTAGTTTAACGACCATGGAGGTGGCCTTTTATAAAAATGGGGTTATGGTGGCTGTCATGGCCAATTAAGAGGTGAATGTGTTGCTTAGGTAGAGGGGAGAGGAGCTCCATATTTTGATTTGGATGAGCTGGCCTCTAGGTTTGATATGGGCGTAGCTCCATGGGGGGCTCTCGGTTTTGAGCTTTTCCGGTCACTAGGCTGGCCGACTGGACAGGGGGAGGTGGCTAGGAGCTCAGAGAAACCAAGGGAATATGTCACAGCAATTTAGTGCAATAATACCTAATTTTGATAAAGATATCTTAAGCACATACATTTTTGGNAGGTGTAATATGGTGCTTAGGTGGAGAGCAGAGGAGCTCCATAGTTTGATTTAGATGAGCTGGCCTCTATGTTTAATTTGAGTGAGGTACCATGGGGGTGGCTCTCAGTTTTGGGCTTTTTCGGCCACTAGGCTAACCGGCCAGCCAAGGGGAGGTGGCTAGGAGCTCAGGGAACCCAGAGGATTCCATCACAACAATTTAATGCAAATGTGCTTTGATTTAACAAAGATATCTTAAGCACATACATTTTTGGAATTAAGATCCCTTAATTTGGGGGACCTTTGGTCCATGACTTGATTTAGGTGATTTCATGGTGTTTGGACTGGTCACTAAGTGCAACTAATAGTTGTGATGGAGTTAATTTGGTGACTTTAGGGTGGTTAGGTCACATTTAGTGCATGGGTCCAAGTGGGTGCAAATGACCAAAGCTTGGGTTTAGGCTAGGTTATCCACATAAATTGGCCCAAAAAAATGGTTCATTTGGTGTAGATGATCATAAGGAACAACTTTGGTGAAGAATAGAAATGGTTTTGAGTTTAATTGAAGGTTCAATTTGAGGGAATTTTGATTTTTAGTCAATTTCGTCATGTTTGGCTAGGCTTAGGCCTTGCTTGGGTTAGCCTTGGGCTAAGTCCAAATTGATTATTTTAAATGGTCAATATAGATACTATGAAGAGTTTTCAACTTGAATTGGGAGCCAATTTCAAGGTTAAGGATATCAATTGGGTAAAATTTGGGGACTTAGCCGATTTGGGGATAAATTTGGGAATTTTGGATTTAGGCCAAAATAAAATGGATTTGAGACTTAACCAAGGCCTAATAATGGTTGATTTTGATGTATATGAATGTTATAAAGAATTTGAAACATTAATTGAGTCCAATTGACAAGGCTATGAGTTCAATTTAGTGAGATTATGTCATGTGGTCAAAATTGGGGTTTTGACCCAAATCAAAATTGGGCTCAAATCATGGACCAACTGAGCTTGGATTTGGTTTAGTTTGGTCATATTAAAAGTGAATTTGAGTTTAAGATTGTAATTAGGGTCAATTGAGATCAAATTGATGAACATTTGAGTTGAATTTGGGAAAATTTGGGTCTTTAAAATTTGGGGATTTTTGTTAAACATGGTCAAATTGGCCAAATTGGGTCATGTGGTAGTTGAGAGAAATTAAATTAAGAATACTTGGGATTTATTTGAAATTTTTGGAAATTTTGGGATTTTGGGCACAAGAGGGGTATTTTGGTAATTTGAGGGTATTTTAGGGGTAAAAAACCAAGATGGGTATTTTGGTGGAGTTGAGGTGCCAACCATCATCAACCAGCCATGGACCAATGGTAACCCCATTTTGGGTCCTCTACATATTGGTCTTAGCCAAACCATAGCCCTAAGGCTGGTAGGTTTAGGGGACCATCTACATGAGTATCTAAAAAAAACAATGGATCTAGGCTAGAAATTTGAGTTTATGGTTGTGATTGAATGTTGGTGTAGATGAAAGTAGTGAGTGCCTTAGCTCCAGACCAACACCCAGGGTTAACCCTAAGGTCTAGCAATCCTAAGGGTGACTCATCTTGAGTTTCCCCCATAGTGACCCCACCTACTAAGTATTTAGAGGTTGAGACCAACATGTGGAACTTCAAGTTGATTATAGAAGAGTTTGAAATTTCTAGTGGTGAGGAGCCTTTTCTAGTTTTCTAAGAGTTGGACTCAAAGATTGACTTAGTCCAATGTAAAGTGGGCTAAATATAATGATTTAAGGTAAGGGTGTAGGATTAAAGGAATTTAGGGTTTTTAAATATAAATTTACAATTCTGATTTTTAACCCTAAAAACAAAGATGTCATTTTAAAATGCCAAAAGGCTAAGTTTTGTCATTTTAAGGTTTAAGTCCGTCACCATAAATTTCTTCGCCAATTTCCAATTTAATTTCCTATTTTGTGATTAAATAGTTATTTTAAAAAATAATTATAAAGTTTCATGAAAATTTGGTAAACTTAATTAAAGACTTTTTCAATCTTTGGAAAAATCAATGAATGTTCTTAAGAATGAAAGGATCATTCTGTGAAAATTTCAGAATTATTAAATTTGTAATTAATTTTTAGTAATTAAAATACTCTAGAGAGTAATTAATTAATTAAAAATTAAATATGAATCATTAATACCAAATTTTGGTTTCATAATTTTCTCCTAATCTCCCTGAGTCTATGGGTATTTTTATTTATTTTTGTGATTTTTCTGTAAAAAGATATGAATTTTTAAATTTTTATGTATTTTCAATATTTTTAATTTCTTACTTGAAGGAAATAACACGTGGCACTGACTCAGACCTTGGACGCTCCCAAATCTGATGCAGCGCGGTTCTATTGGCTGTAGTTTTACACGTGGAAGCCACGTAGCTTGCAGTTTAAGTTATTTTAGATGGAAAATTTCGCGGTCTGACTCCATCTCTGTCGTCCATTTCCAATACACTTAAATGGACGTCATCGGTTCATCATCCCAAAAGGAGATGAACCAAGAGTCCTCAATTTATTTGGCTCAAGATCTTTCTTGATCTTTGACCAAACTAAATTCTTTTTGTTTCCAGAGGAGCATCTCCTCTAGAAGAAGACATCCTTATGGTTAATTTGTAATGAATTAATAGTTCACTTCACAATGTGTAGAAACTGAGCTGAAATTAGGATTTTAGTTCATACCTTGGCCACAGTCTATGAAGCTTAAATCTGATTGATTCTAGAGCTTCTTCTGGATATCAGAAAGCTTGTCCTTACTTCCATTTAATTTAAATTCAGCTCTTTCTAGGAGTTCAATGAAAAGATGATCTCAGTTTCATTGAACTATAGAGTACAGGCTAATTTTAATCCAAGACTTCTCCTCAAGGCTCAGGGATGGATTTGGGACTATCAATTTGGGGTTTTGGTGTTTTTTATGTCAACCTTAAAATATGTCCTAATTTTTCAGAGTAGAAATTTAGCTTCTACAGTATTCTATAGAGATACAATCAAAGGGTGTTTTATTGTTTGAGCCAGAGGCAACAAATTTGGTTTTGGAAGTTTCAAGAATTAGGCAGTGTATGTATCTCTTCTCCTTATGGAATCTCATGGCGAACTCCTTTTATAGTCGTTAATGGTGGCTGCATGGTTCAGGTTTATGAAGGGAAGGTAGCTCTTATCCTTAGATTCATATGAGGATAAACTCTAAGGGTAATCATTGCTTGGATAGAACATTCTATCAGTTATCCTTAGTGACCTTCATTTAGGTTAAAATTTGGGCTTCTATTTTGGCTACTTCCCATTGGCTAGCAAGGGTGGTGTGAATGGCAGTTCAATAAGCTTGATAGAGCCTTCACCAAATGAATTTCATGGTCAGGAAGGTCTTACATCCAATAGTGAAAGGGAGAGTAGATGCCATACTCCATTTAAGGAGGTCTTTTATTGTAAACCATAGATATCAAATGTCAGTGTCTATCTATTTTGAGAAGGAATGTTATGCGACTTAAATTCATCTTAAAGAAATAACTATAGAAAAGCCATAAATCTATGTCAATAAGGTCTTACATCCAATAGTTAAAAGAAGAGCATATGTCATACTCCATTTAAAGAAGTTTTTATACTAGATGTCGATGTCTGTCAGTCTTGAGAAGGAATGCTATGCAACTTACATCCTATCTAAAATAAAGAGCAATAGGAAAGCCATATCTCTGTGTCAGGAAGGTTATCTATTCAATAGTTAAAATGAGAGTAGATGTCACACTCCATTTAAAGAGGCCTTTTACTACAAACCAGAGATGTCAAATGTCAATTTCTTTCAATTTTAAGAAGAAATGATATGCCACTTACATCCTATCTCAAAGAAATAACTATAGAAAAGCCATAAGTTCAAGTCCGGAAGATTTTACATCTAACACTTAAAAGGAGAGTAGATTCCATTATCCGTTTAAGGAGGTCTTACACTACAACTCAATAATGACGATTTTTTGCTTTGAGAAGGAATGCTAGGAGACTTATATCCTATCCCAAAAGAAAATACTAAGAGAATGACATACCTCTATGTCAGGAAGGTCTTATATCCAACAATAAAGAGAAAGTGGATGCCATATTTTAGTAAAAGAGGTCATATAATACTTCTCAAAGATGTTAAGTGTTAATTTTGGAGGAATGCTATGCAACTTACATCTTATTCCAAGGAAAAGACTAAAGGAATGTCATAACTCTGTGTCAGGAAGGTCTTTCATCTAATAGTAAGAGAGAAACTAGATGCCAAATTCCATCAAAGGAGTTCTTATACTATTTCCCAAAGATGTCAATATGTCTACCTTCGGAAGAAATGCTACAGGACTTATATCTTATCCCATAAGAAGAGCTACAGGAAGGCTAAAATTTCATGTCAAGAAGAACATATACTTAGTAGTAAGAGGAGAGTGGATGTCATAATCTATTGTTGAAGGTCTTATACCACTAACTAGAAATGTTAAATGTCAGTTATGGAAAAAAACCCTAAGAGACTCATATCCTATCCCAAAAGAAAAGCTAGAGGAAAGCCATGATTCCGTGTCAGCAAGGTATTACATCCAATATCAAAGGGAAAGTAGATGCAATATTCCATTGTAGGAGGTCTTAGACCACTTCTCAAATATGTCAAGTGTCGATTTTGGAAGAGGAATGCTATGTGACTTACATCCTATTCCAAGGAAAAGTATTAAGGAATGCCATAACTCTCTGTTAGGAAGGTCTTACATCCAATAATAAGAGAGAAAGTATATGCCATATTCCATCTAAGGAGGTCTTATACTACTTCTCAAAGATGTTGATATGTGTGCCTTGAGAAGGAATGCTCGAAGACTTACATCATATCCCATAAGAAGTGTTAAAGGGAGACTAAAATTCATTGTCAAGAAAGCTTTATACCTAGTAGCAAGAGGAGAGTGGATGTCATAATCTATTGAAGGAGGTAATATACCACAGCTTATAAATGTCAAATGTCAATTTTTGGAAGGAAAGCTAAGAGACTTATATCTTATCCCAAAAAAAGAGCTAGAAGAAAGCCATGTTTCCATGTCAGGAAGGTCTTACATCCGACATCAAAGAGAAAGTGGATGTCATATTCTGTTGAATGAAGTCTTAGTCCACTTCTGAAAGATGCCAAGTGTCGTTTTTGGAAGAGGAATGTTATGCGACTTACATCATATTCCAAGGAAAAGATTAAAGGAATGTCATAACTCTATGATAAGAAGGTCTTACATCCAATAGTAAGATAGAAAGTAGATGTCATATTCTGTCTACGGTGATCTTGTACTACTTCTCAAAGATGTCGATATTGTTGTCTTGGGAAGGAATTCTAGGATACTTATATCCTCTACCATATGAAGAGCTAAAGGAAGGCTAAAATTCCGTGTTAAGAAAGTCTTATACCTAGTAGCAAGAGGAGTTTGGATGCCAAACTCCATTGAAGGAGGTATTATACCACTAATTAGAAATTTATACTATTTATTTTAGAAAAGAAAGCTAAGAGACTTATATCCTATCCCAAAGGAAGAGCTAGAGGAAAGCAAGGTTTCCGTTTATGGAAGGTCTTACATCCAATAGTAGAAGAGAGAAAGTGGATGTCATAATCCATTAATGGAGGCCTTATACCATTTCTCAAATATATCAAATGTTAGGTACCTATTTTATTAGAAATGAGTATCAGGGAACTGGTATCCCCACTAAGATAAAAATAAGCAAGCTAGAGGAAAGCCATAACTCCATGTCACGAAGGTCTTACATCCAAGAGAGGGAGAGAGAATTGATTCCTATACCATTAAAGGAGGTTTTATACCATCTCTCAAAGCTATCAAATGTCGAGTTCCTATTTCATTAGGAAGGAATCCCAAGGGAATGATATCTTTGCTAGGAGGAAAATAGGAACGCTGTAGGAAAGACATGTGTCCTTATCAGAAAAGTCTTACATTCAGTAGCAGGAGAGTATGTGTGGAAAACACATTGAGTTGACTAAATTGTTTTGATATATTAATGTTTTTTGGGTTTAATTCTTCTGAAGAAATTAACTTTTTATCCCATGTTTGTCATTTAGTTTGTGTGTAGATTGAGAATCAATTTTATGTCGTTTTGTGATATTGAGTTGATGTCATTTTCTTGGTAATTTGTTTAGTGATACACCAAAAATATATTCTTTTTTAGACCCATATTTTGTACTTATTTTTGGTGATATTGCACTTTAATGGAAGGTATTTTGATCTTTTCTTGCAGGTTTTTGGATTTTAGAGCTTAAAGCAAATAGGAAGCAAAAAGGATGAAATTTGTAGTCAAAATGATGTTTTTTGAGGAAACACTTAGCTCCGACAGTGCCAATGGTCAGCGCCGATGACGTAGAACAACAAAATGCTTGAGAATTTTTACTCAGTGCCGACAGCGTCAGACTAGCGTCGATGGCGCTAAAGGCGGTTCAGACTCCTTTTCTAGAAGGTTCAATGTAGTTGGACAATTTTTGAAGAGTTTTTGGAGGCGCCTCTTGGAGAACCGACCTTGGGCTTTATTTGGGGCCAAATTTCATTAGAAAACAGGCTCCTCTATGTTCATTTTTTGCTCCACAACATTCCGCCATGCCACATTTTCATAATCCATCTTTATTCTACCACCATAGTGGAGTCAATTAGTTATTTTTTCCTCATATTTTAGAGTTTTTGTGGTGATATTTAGTGTGAAACTTTCTGTAAGGGTGTTGGAGAAGGAGAAAAGTGAGAGAGTTCTTCTTCCTGCATTTCTAAGGAAAGGCTACAAAGGATTTACTTTGAGAAAGAGTTCCAGATAAGTTTGTTTGTTTATTTAGTGTTGTATGAACTTTTTTTTATATATGAAATTTGTGTTTTGTCATATTTTTCTCATGAAGTCTGAGTAGTTCTCTCTATCTTTCCCCCTACTCTGAGATATGATGAAATGAAGAGATAAAATGAATGTGCCATAATTAAAATATAAAATAAATTGTGATGATTTTTCAACTCCAAACTTAATTTTACTTTTCAATATGGCCAATTGATTTGTTGAAATATGTTGTGAAATATATGATCTGGGAAATGGAGTATGAGTTCTACAACAGAGTGAGGGTCACAATTGATTTCATGAAGGAGAAATTTGTTCAAGAAATTAAGGGCAAATAAATATAGAAATATTCTTTGTTGGGGGTAGAATTGGAGAATCTTTAGGGTGACAGACTAAAATCCCTAATTTTGTCTTAGTGTTTAAAAACTAAAGCGAGAGTTAGCTTTGAGGTGAGGGAAGTAGGAGCTCTGGAGTGGGAGTCGGTATCCTCCTAGCATAGCCACGAATTTAGAGACTAAACCTAAGATTAACCAATGATTTTCTATGCACTGTATTAGGGTAGAAAATTAAAATTGCTCCTATTTGACATAATACATATTATAAACATTTATCTTATCTCATTTAAGCAGAATTTCATTGTAGTGGGAATGATGCTTTTTCACATAAGGAATCTTTATTACATAAACATAGTTAGTAGATTAGTAGTTATTATTCAAAATTTGCATTTTTGTTTTGCTAATAGTTAAGTAATTTAGTGGTTAATATCTCAACATTTGAAATTAGTGACAGTGATTTCATTTGATTTTCTGTAAATTTCCTATTAAAATTTATCATTGCTAACTTACACCTTCCCCGTGGGATTGATATTTAGGGTTTAAATAGAAAGTTCATTATTACTTGATAACGATACATATATTTGCGTAGAATCCTATTATTAATTTCCTATAATTATATATATATTACACAACTTACTTTTAATATAAGGATCAAGTTTTTGGCGCTGCAGTGGTGTTAACTTCATAAATCCTTACATATAATATTCAGGTTCAAGTTTTTGGCGCCGTTGCCGGTGATGGTAACGATTAAATTTAATTAAATTAAATAGTTTTGATAAATTAGGAAATTTAGATAATATATTTATACAAATATATAAGAACACAAAAATATATAAAAAAATCAAAAATAAAAAAAAGAAATTTAGTTAAGAGTTTATTTTTATAGAATTTTACTTTGCTTACTTTATTTATTTATGCGAAATATTAGATCTGAAGGTTTAGTATCTTATGATTCAGAATTAGAACGTACTATTAGAAAGATTCAAAAACAATAAAGAGAAATTAAAATTTTGAAAGAAATGACAAATAATATAGAAAATTCAATAAATAAGAATCGACAAAGACCTTTGTAAGATTATGCCAATCCGACAATAGATGAACTTCATTTAAGTATTCAAAATCCTAATGTTGCTTCTAGTTCACTTAAGCTTAAACCTGCTATTATCCAAATAGTACAAAATAATCAGTTTAGAGGAACACTAACTGAAGATTCTAACTTTCATCTTGTTAGTTTTCTTGAAATTTATGCTAAATTTAAATATGACAGAGTGTTTAATTATGCTGTTAGGCTTGGACTTTTTTCTTTTTTATTAAGGGATAAAGCTAAAGCTTGGTTAAATTCATTAGCACCTGGATCTATTAGAATTTGGGGAAAACTATCACAAAAAATTCTTGGCTAAATATTTTCCACCCTCGAAAACTGCTAAGCTTAGAAATGATATTACATCTTTTTGGCAGTTTGAAGGGAAATCGATATATGAAGCCTGTGAAAGATTTAAGGATCTTCTTAGAAAATGTCCGCACAATGCTTTGCCAGATTGGTTAATAATTTAAACATTTTACAATGGATTAATAGGATCATTAAGATCTATTATAGATGTTGCTGCGGGCTGACATTAACGTCAAAACCTTTTGATGAAGCATATTCTTTAATTGAAGAAATGACTCCTAATAATTTTCAGTGGCCCCTCTAAAAGTGTAAATCTTAAGAGAGTATCCAATATTTATGATTCTAATGCAATTTCTATTTTGGCATCTCAAATTGCTACTATTTTTAAAAAGGTTTATCAAATACCCCCATTATTAGAGGAAAATTCACTAGGACAGATTATTGATTCTCAACAATCTTATGAAACCTTAAACACTATAAATAAGCAAAATAAAAATATCTATTCTAACTATTTTAACCCTGGATGGAAAAATCACCCTAATTTTAGTTGAAATAATTATATTAATTCGGTGAATCCATCTGTAAATCTAAACAATCAAGGAAATCCAAATTTTTGAACTTATTATCCTCCAGGATTTAACTCCAAGCCTAACCCACAAGTTAAAGAAAGAAAGTTGACGATGGAAGAAGTGATGTTGAATATGGGAAATCAAATACAGAATCAAGGGGCTGCTATTAGAAATATTGATAATCAATTAGGACATATTGCTACTGCACTTAGTAACAGACATTTTGGAGTTCTTCCCAGTACTGTGGAAGTTAGTTCAAAAGGACAAAATAAAGAGCATATTAAAGCTATTCAATTACGAAGTGGAAAAGAAATTGAACAAGAATTCATAGAGAAACTGAAGTTGATGAAGAGAAGGAAGAAATGAAAAATGATCAATAGGAAAATGAACAAACACAGGTTCCTTTAGGAAAACCATTACCTCTGTTTCCTCAAAGACTGAAGGAGAAGAATAAAGATAAACAATATATAAAATTTTTGTAAATACTTAAGAAGTTAAAAATAAATAATCCTTTTGTTGAAGCTTTGGAACAAATGCCAAGTTGTGCGAAATTTATAGTGGATGTACTAAATAAGAAAAGGAAGTTTATAGATCATGAGAACGTTGCACTCAGTGAAGAATGTAGTGTTATTATTCAGAAAAAGCTTTCTGAAAAAGTAAAAGATCCTGATAGTTTTACTATACCTTGTGCAATTGGTGAAAAGTTTTATGAAAAACATTTTTGTGATTTAGGAGCGAGTATCAATCTTATGCCCTAATCAATTTTTAAATGTTTAGATTTGGGAGAAGTTTCCCCTACTACTGTAAGTCTTCAGTTAACTAACCAATCAATAACTTATCCAAAAGGAGTTATAGAGGATGTACTAGTAAAAGTGGATAAATTTATTTTCCCTATAGACTTTATAATATTGGATATGGAGGAAGATAAAGAGATTCCTATTATTTTAGGGAGACCATATCTTGCAACAGGAAGAGCTATAATAAATGTACAAAAAGGAGAATTAATAATAAGAGTTAATGATCAAGAAGTAAAATTTAATATAGCAAAATCTATGAAATATCTTACAATAGAAATAAATAATGAATCTTTCAGGATGGAAGTAGTTGATTATGTAAGTAATGAACAATTTAAAAAAGAATTCAAAGATAAATTTAAGCGAAGAGAAATTTTTAAGAATGAAGATGAAATTAAAGAAGAAGATTTAGATTATATTTAGGGCAAATTTAAAATATTAGACTTGTTGGAAAATGATATTAAAAATCTTATTTTTTCAAGAATTGAACCACGTGAACTTGAATTAAAGATAATACCTGCCTATTTAAAGTATGTATTTTTAGGAGAGTCATCTACATTGCCGGTTATTATATCTTTCGAGTTAACTGAGATTCAGGAACAAAAGTTATTTGAAATGTTGAAAAAGTTTAAAAAGTCTTTTAGATGGACTTTAGTAGATGTTAAAGGAATTAGTCCTTCAATTTGTATGCACAAAATTTTATTAGATGAACAATATGAACCAAAAGCTGATCCTCAGAGAAGATTAAACCCAATAATAAAAGTTGTTAAAAAAGAGATTTTAAAATGGTTAGATGCTGGAATTATATATCTTATTTCAGATAGTGCTTGGGTAAGCCCAATTCACTGTGTCCTGAAGATTGGAGTGAATGTTGAAGAAAATGCAAAAATTAACTGGTTAGCGAATTCGCATTGACTATAGAAAATTAAATATGGCCACCAGAAAAGATCACTTTCCTTTACTCTTTCTAGACCAAATGTTGGATAGATTGACAGGGAATAAGTATTATTGCTTTTTAGATGGATATGCCAGTTATCACCAAATTCCAATTGCTCTAAAGGATCAAGAGAAAACAATATTTACAAGCCCATATGGAACATTTACTTTTTGTAGAATTCCTTTTTTACTATACAATGCACCTGCAACATTTCAAAGATGTGTGATGTCAATATTTACTAATTTTATAGAACATGGAATGAATGTGTTTATGGATGATTATTCTGCATTTGGGACTTCATTTGAATTATTCCTTAAGAATTGAGAAAAAGTTCTGGAAGTATGTGAAAAAGTAATTTAGTATTAAATTAGGAAAATGTCAATTAATGGTTGCAGGAGGTATTGTACTCGGGCATAAAATTTCTGAAAAAGGCATGGAGGTAGATCGCGCAAAAATCCAAGTTATAGAAAAATTACCACTATGTACTAGCGTTGAAGGGGTGAGAAGTTTTCTTCGACATGCTGGTTTCTACAGGCGCAACATAAAATTTTTTTCAAAAATAACTAAGCCTCTATGCCAACTCTTATAAAAAGATACAAAATTTGATTTTAATGAAGAATGCAAAAGCATTGGAATTATTAAAGAAAAAATTATTCACTGCACCTATAATAGTACCACCTGATTGGGAGAAACCATTTGAAACAATGTGCGATGCTAGTGACTATGCTATTGGGGTTGTATTAGGACAAATGTACGATAAAGTTTTTAAATATATATATTATGCTAGTAAGACTCTAAATGAAGCTTAAATTAAATATACTATTGCTGAAAGAGAGTTATTAGCTATTGTTTATGCCTTTGATAAATTTAGACCTTATTTAATTGTAACTAAATGCATAGTGCATACAGATCAATCTGCTATTAAATATTTAATGCAAAAGAAGGATGTTAAACCAAGATTAACTAAATGGATACTTCTATTGCAAGAATTTGATTTTACCATGATTGATAGAAAGGGAAATGATAATCAAAGAACTGATCATTTTTTCTAAAATAGAAATAGAAATATTAACTAATTTTGCAAATGAAATTTTGAAGAATATCCCTTATGAACAATTATTAGGTATTGATGAAACAGACATACCGTGGTATGCTGATGTATTAAATTATATTTTAAGTGATATTCTACCTCATGATATAAAAAATCAGCAATTAAAGAAGTTTATATATGATTCAAAAGGCTATTTTTGGAATGACTCATATTTATATAAACAATGTAAAGATCTAATTATTAGAAGATGTGTGCATTGTGAAGAAAGTCAATAGATAATTGAAAGATGTCATGATTATGAATTTGAAGGACATTTAGGAACAAATAGAACTGAATATAAAATTTTACAAGTTGGATTTTATTGGCCAACTATTTTTAAAGATGTTAATGAATATATTAAAACATGCAATAAATTAC
>NEWO01001018.1:30098-43248 GCA_003013225.1 Phalaenopsis aphrodite | reverse complement strand
AGAAAATAACAAAAATAAAATAAAAATACCTTTTTGCTCAGTGAATAGAGGAGAATAATGTGAAAATAATTTTAAGTCAATGTAACACATTTTTTATTTTTAAATAATTAAATATTGATTTAAATGTTTTGATTCTCCATGCATGTAGGAGTATCACCATGACTTGAAATTTTAGCATGTTGTTGCCTCAATCTTGTGGAACATCCTCTGATTTTTCAAATGTCAGAGGAGGTTCCTAGACAAAGATCCATATTTTTTAAATTTATGTCTATTATATGCATAAATTAATCATGATAATTAGCATGTTGATTAAAAAATTTCAAGAAAATTTTGGAAGGTTCACCATGACCAGAGGATCCTTTGGAAATAATTTCATAAGTAAAGTCATTTAAAATGCACCCAATCTTCATAAATCCTAAATCACTAAGATAATTATTTTTTAAAAATAAAAATAACAAAATGACTTGATTTTTGATCTCCACTGTTTTTAGGATCCAGAGAATTCACGATAAAAATTCCAAAATATTTTTAGTTCATTTGGTAACTTAAGTTGATTTTCAAAGATAAACAAAAATAATTCTTAAAAGTCAAAATATAACCTAAAAAATTATAAAACTTATTTTTTTTGCATTCTCTATGACTAGGGGTATTTTATAAAAATAAGATAAAGTTTAAAATAAAAACTTATTTTTATCGTATTTTTAAAATATTTAAAATAATTAAAAATCCATAAAAATCATAACAATAGTAAAATTCATGGAAATATTCTAAATTGTTTCATAAGCACTTAGGAACAATTGGAATATTTTTCCTGGTCTTCTAAATAAAGATATTGAATTTTAAAGCTTAAAAATGATTTTTAAAGGGTAAAATGAATTTTCACTAAAAAGAATGCCAATAAATCAAATAAAATTCATAAAAATATAAAATCTTCTCCTCTAAGTTCTTTGACCTCAGGAGGACTTTTCAAAAATACAAAACTTAATTTTCCCCATTTAAAATTATTTATATTTAATACATACATTAGAACTTCAAATAATTCTTAAAATTCAAATAAAATTCAAAAAATCATGAAATTTGGTCCGAAGGCTTCTCTTGTCTAGGTCTACCTCCAGTAAAAATTTCAAGATATTAGGATTTAACTTGGTCAAGTTAGAAATTTTCTTTAAATAATCTTATTTTTGCATAAAGATAATTATATAAATTAAATTAATTTTTGAAAAATCACATTTTCTCCTCTGATGTCCTAATTGACCCATGAATGAGGTAGGATAAAAATTTCAAAGTCATTTCTATTGAATTTGAGAAATTATAAAGTGTTAGAGCTTTAGGGGCAAATGTGTAATTTTGGAAATTTAGCCTTAATTAACATTTAGGCTTAATTCAAGGAGGGAAATGGGCAACCTCTGATCTTAATTTGATGTTTGAAACACAAGGGGTTAATTGGTAGAAACCAACCTCACCTTCCCAATTGAAAAGATATGTTCATAAATTTCTAAATTATTAAAATTTGGAAGTTTATTAAAATAAAATGAATCTAGGGCTTAAGGGTATGACTTTTGAGGTCAATAATTAATTGGTTTATTACCCCTATTTTGATTTTCATATAAAATTCAAATCATGAATTATGACCACCTAAAGCATAATCTTTTCAAAGATAATTAAGACACTCACATAGGTCTTAAGGGCTTAGTAGTTACTTAGGATAAATCAAGTTTCATTTAAATAAAGATTAGAAAAGTAAACATCATTTAAAATTAAAACGTCATTTAAACACTAAAAGCCCAATTATAACAAAAAATTTGGTTAATTGTTCCAATAACACTAACTTGCCTCTTTAAGTGTCTTCACCCACATAATTTTCAAAATTAAATTACAGATGAAAATTATCTTACTCTTAGGGATAATTAAGACATCAATACTCACTCAGCATTAAGGGAATTTACATGATGAATTATTAAGCAACAGAATAAGTTTAAAAGAATTCGGGATTTTCTACGAGGCGGTGAGAGAGCAGCACAGACGTGCTTCTTTCTCTAGATCTGTTGGATACCTCGGAGATCTACTGAACTTTATATATTTTTCTTGGCAACATCATGCTTAATTAAAATCCTAAGGACCCACCAAGATATGACCTAGGGTTAGTCAGGTCGTCAAAATTTTACTTCCCTGTCTCATGTAAACTACCTTTACATGCCTTTTGAGTTTCAGGTGGTGGAACGAGAAGACTCGCCAGTTATGCTTTTACAGCTTTCAGCATTGCCTTTCTTGTACTTTCATACTGTGCTTTTATATCTGCAAACTTGCATGCTAAATAACGATGTCACTTTGCTTAAAAACTAAAACTATCAGGATAGCCACAAAACTAAAACCAAAATAAAAAAAATTAAAATCGACCAAGATAAATTTCACCTCCACAATATTCAAAATATAAAACATCTCAAAATTTAATCACAAACATCACACAAAATTACAATTGCAACTAAATTAAGATGTCTCTATCGAATAATCAGGAATATTTTGGAGGAGGTAACCTATGGTTTCTAACAAGGCTTCGCACGAGTTTAAATGAAATTATGAAACTCATTAAGTGGAGTTTAGTAAGTTCATTTGGACTAAGTGAATCCAATAAAAAATAGTGGTGCCGAAACGAGGAAACCGTAAGATCCTAACTGGTGTCGCTCTAATCAATTTTAATATGCCCCCATAAAATTCAAAGAACTTCAACGATAGGGTCACCTGATTTGATATCATAACTTGTCACACTATAAAACTCAAACTCGTCATGGCAAAGAGCTTGGAGCTAGCTTGATGGGCAGCACAACCATCTTCAACAGCAAAACCTCTCTTCCTCAACTAAATCAATCTTCCTTCTTTAGACTTAAACAAAAAAGCCACATAACTTCGAAAATGCTTGCTTATGCAATGTAAATTCTCAACTTATCTTTAGGCCTTTTGTATAACCCTGTTATACAATATAAGCCCTAACTCGTCTTAGGATTCCGAGGTTTTCATTTGCCACGACCAAAATCCTCACATCTTCCAGGCTGTTTGTATGATCGTTTCACATGAATGTAAGCACAAACTAATAAAAATGACAAGTTGAAATACATAAATATTTCTCCTCAAAATTGAAGCCAAATATTAGGATAGCTTGGGAAGTCACCTGGGTTCTTTTATGAATCCATGACATCCCCTAGTTCTTCCTCATTTGGACTCTACAGCAAAATGTTCTAAAATTGAACCAATCCCTTTTAACACCTCTATGTCTGATCTCATTGAAAAGTCATACCCTTTGAAACTCCTTGAAGATAATATTTCTTGATTTTTATCGAGTCTTCTTAGGTGACTTTGGTCATTTAAGATGTAATTAACTATAGGGGCTTGCCCTTATAGGAAGCATGTTCAAACCCAACTTAATATAAACCCTATTTAATTCCTTATATTAAATAGGGGAACTTGTCGGCAAATACAAAGGTTCCACAGACCAAACAGATGTCATATATTCCTTAGTTTATTTGATTGAGCCTCATCCGCAAGTCTTGTGTTTATCCTTCGGGATAAATACAGGATTTGAGGTACGATATACTTTCATTTAAATTATGAAAAATATGAGGTCAGTTTGATTTCATTTTTTTCTTAAACTAAATATATATGTAAATTATAACTTCCTTCCGAAGCGGGTGATGAGATTTCGATTATGGTGACCGACAGCTTCTTACGGGCAACTCCCGCCACCAAAAATAGCGTCGACAGGTGACAAACTAAAATCGCTAATTTAGTCTTAATGTTTAAGAACTAAAGCGAGAGTTAGCCTTCAGGTGAAAGGAAGTGGGAGCTGTGGAGTGGGAGCCGGTAACGTCTTAGCCTAGCCACGGATTTAGAGACTAAACCTAAGATTAACCAATGATTTTCTATGCACTTTATCAGGGTAGAAAATTAAAATTGCTCCTATTTGACACAATACATATTATAAACATTTATCTCATAATACATATTATAAACATTTATCTCATCTCATTTCACCAGAATTGCATTGTAGTGGGAAGGATGATTTTTCAGATAAGAAATCTTCATTACATAAACATAGTTTGTAGATTAGTAGTTATTATTCAAAATTTGCATTTTCATTTTGCTAATAGTTAAGTAATTTAGTTTGGTTAATATCTCAACATTCAAAATTTATGACAGTGATTTCTTTTGATTTTCTGTAAATTTCCTGTTAAAATTTATCATTGTTAACTTACACATACCCTGTGGGATCGATATTTAGGGCTTAAATAAAAAGTCAATTATTACTTGATAATGATATGTATACTTGCATAGAATCTCATTATTAATTGTCTATAATTATATATATTTTACACAACTTACTTTTCATATAAGGATCAAGTTTTTGGTGTTGTAGTGATGTGAACTTGATAAATCCTTACATAGAAAAATCTGGATGATTTCCCAGTTTTCAAATGAGTCATTATATTTATGTCAATATTGTATGCTAAATAGGGGTAAATTTTTTTCTCTTTGACAATCGATCAACTAATAGGATCCTCTCGAATATGTCTTTTCAACTACATACGTGACCTCGCACTATTCTTGTTAAGGTTATTCAGATTCTATTTTAGAAATGATTTTGATGTTCATGAATTGAGATTAAAATTAGATCTTCTAGATATTGGAAGATATGTATTTCAATTAATTTGCTAATAACTCAGTCTTTTACCTTTATTCTCTTTTTCTGGGTCTTGGTAGATTTTCAAAATTTTGATTACATGATCAAAATATTTTCTTTTTCTAATGATTTGTCTAAGTCAATTAATAGCAGAACAAAAGGCAAGATCACTTAGTTTTTCTCTTGAATATAATATTGGAAGAATTTTATTAAGACAATTTTTTATGTTTTATCAATTAGAGAACAGTTTGGACACCAATTTTTTATTTTATGCTCACCTCAATCTTTATCTCATGGAATTACTATCTCTGGTGGAGCATATTTTAAGGATTTTAAATGTCTGAATTCAAAGACCAAATTTTGATTTCATGCTCACCTCAATCTTTTTCTTAAGAAATTACTATATCTGGTGAAGCATATTTATGGGTTTTGAATGTCTGAACACCAATTTTTGATTTTATACTCACCTCAAGCTTTTTCTCAAAGAATTACTAAATTTGGTGGAGCATTAAGGGTTTTGAATGTTGGAACACCAAGTTTTGGTTTTATGCTCACCTCAATCATCTTTACTATATTTGTAGAGCATTTTAACCATTTTGAATGTCTGAATTCAAACACCAATTTTTTATTTTATGCTCACCTCAAGCTTTTTTTCAACGAATTACTATATCTCTTGAAACATGTACTAGGATTTTGAATGTCCAAACTTTTCAAATTAATAATTCTCAAATGCCTCTTAAAACAAATTTAAAGATATTAAAACTCACTTAAAAGCTAGGACTCAATCATTTGGCATGATATTAAAAGACTCATAATATCCTTAGTCAATTACCTGTATTTTGATCACATAAGTTTTATTTTTGAAATTTACTTAGAACTCAGTCTGAAGATTTATTAAAGTAAAGGACCCACTTATTAGGGCATTAACTCCATTTTATTCAAGATGGTGAAAAATTAATTCTTATCAAGTACCATCTAGAGGATAATCATGACTGGGCTGCTTTTGTCCATGCTAGTTGATCTATGCAGGTTAAATCTTCTCTTTGGAATCAACTCATACAAACGGGTAAAACCATCAATGATAATTGGTTTGTGTTAGGTGATTTCAATATGATCATGAAATATGATGAGAGTAGAGGTGGTGGAAAACGTGACATTTCTCTTATTAATCATTTCTGTGATCACATCACTAAAGCAAGCCTTTTTTACTTAGGATTTTCTTGTTCTCCTTACACTTTGAGAAGAGGAATTATCATTCAAAGACTGGATGGATTCTTTGACAATCATCGATTCTTAAATTATTACCCTATTAATATGGTCCAACATTTGAACCATGCTGGCTCAGATCAGAATCCTATTTTGCTTACACTTGCTTTCAACAATAAAGTTCAAAAGTACAACTTTAAATTAATTAAGTTTTGGACTTTTCATAACACCTTTTTAAGTCTTATTCAGTAGGCATGGCATTTTGATGGTGTTAGTGATCCTTGGTATGTTCTTTACTTCATAAAAAGTTTGTTATGGCTTTGAGGAAGTGGAATTATCAGATATTCGGAAATGTTCATAACAAAGTTACTGAAGCCCAAAATCATGTTGATTCTCTTGAAGCTCAGGTTATTTCAGATCCTAATTTTGTTGATGAGGCCACTCGTAAACAACCTGACCTTCTTGATGCTATATCTTTGGAGGAGCAATTTTTACAACAAAGGGCTAATGATATTCATTTGTAAAATGTGGATCCTAATACTAATTATTTTCATGCTTCCATAAACATAGGAGGAACATCAACACTATTTTGAAGATCAAAAAATCCAATGGTGATATGATCACAAATGATAGGGAAATTGGTGAGGATGTAGTCCTTTTTTTCTCTGATTTTTTACTTCTAATATGCAGGTCAATCCCATCAATTTAGAACTTTTTGCTTAGAAGAGAGATTATGTTACTGAACTATCTTTAACCATAATTCCAACCGAGCAGGAGATTCTTTCTGCTCTAAGGGATATCAATCCCAATAAAGCTCCAAGCCCTGATGGCTTTTCCTCCACCTTTTACACTAAATGTTGGGATAATATTCTTAAAGAGGTGACCTTGGCAATTCAAAGCTTTTTTATGGGTAATGACCTAGGGAAAATTTTCACTTAAGCTCTCATTGTGCTTATCCCTAATTCTACTGTTAAGACCAATTAGAACAACTTTAGACCAACTTCACTCACTTTTGTCATCTCAAAAGTTATAAAAAAAATAACAATTTCTAGACTTCAACCTCATTTCTCTACACACATATCTCCTTAGTAGTCTTCTTTCATTCATGGTAGAGGGATTAGTGATAATATTTTACTTGCTCAAAAGTTGGTGGAGGAATTAGATTGGATATGTTGGGTTGAAAATATGGTCCTTAAGTTGGATAAAAAAAAAGCTTTTGACACGATTAGTTGGGATTTTTTTCTTATGCTCTCCAAGCTAGAGGCTTTCCTTCAAATTTTTGTATTCTTATTAAAATATGGTTGCATAACATCCACTATAGTGTTGCAATTAATGACAACTCTTATGGTTTCTTTTTAGCTCAGAGAGGAATAAAGGAAGGAGATCCACTCTACTCCACCATTTTCATCATGGCTTTTGATTACTTCTCTCCTCTTAGTAACTATTTGCGTGAATCTCAAACTCACATGCACTATACTCATAAATCAAAAGGTTCTGGTTAGTCATTTAGTATATCTAGATGATACAATAATTTCTTCCAATGCCTTTAAACCCTCCATCAAGTTTTTAATGTAATCACTTAATACTTTTGAGCAAACTTCTGAGCTTCAATTTAATAAAGTTAAATGCAACTTATACTTTGGGAAATATGTCAGCATTGTCCATTCAAATTTAGCCACTTCCAACACTTGCTACATTACGACACCTCTTCCTCTAAAGTATCTTGGAGTTAACCTTCGTAGAGGTAGGAGGAAACAAACTCAACTTGATTCTGTTGTGGATAAAATTAAATCTTGAATCTTTGAGTGGAGAAATGTCTTTATCTCTTATGGGGGAGGACAAACTTTATTGCAAAGTGTTCTTCAAAGCATCTCTTTATATGACATGCAAGTCCTTAACTTGAAAAGAGCACACAATAATCCCTAGAGCATATTTTCAATAAATTTCTTTGGTCTGGGGAGGGTAATACTAAACCTTGGCTTTCCTGGCATAAAATTTGCAAGCCTCTTGCCGCTGGGGGCTTGGGCTATAAAAATCTTCAACATATAGCTTAGATCAATATGTGTAAGTTGGGGTATAAATTTAGAGCTGGATCATCTTTTTGGGCTCAGTTTCTTTTTCATAAATATTGCTCTTAGGAACACCTTTCTTGGGTTAATTAGATGGTGGGGGACTAAAAAATTTAGAAGTCTTTCAGTAAGGCAAGATCCTTAGTTAATCATTTCATTTACTGGGAAATTGGAGAGGGGAAGGTGTCCTTTTGGCATGAACATTGGGGGTCCTCTGATTTTTAAAATGTTGCTTCCCCTTTTACTAATGACCTCATTGTTTCAGAATGCTGGATAGATAGTTATTAGGACATTACCAAACTTATGTTTTTGGTGGGGGAAGAGGCTGCTTCTATTTCCCCAAATCCCATTGTTCCAGAAAAACATGATAGGCATATTTGGAAGTTCTCCTCAACTGCCTCTACATCTAAAATACTTTACACTAGTTTGCACACCTTTCAGGCTTGGAAATGGGGACACTTGATTTGGAATACTTACACCTCCCCTACAATTTCATTTTTCCTATGGAGACTTTTCTACTCCTTACTCCCCCTTGATGATATTTTAAGGCTCAAAGGCTTGAGATTAGCCTCCAAGTGTTATTTATGCAATTGTGCCGAGGAAACTTATACACATCTATTTTTTATTGCTCCTTTTCACAAGTTCTTATGAGTGTGTAATTGTATTTTCTTTTGATATTTAGTTTGGGGGACCGCACCCATACATCTATGTACTCAGTTTTTTTATTAACTTGTAGGAAGCCAAATCATGCTCCTTCCCAAATATTTTTTTTAATAAGGAGATGCATTTGTCTCCCTACATGTTGATTAAAGAAGGGGTTACAAGAAAGAAATAATAGCTGGAGAATTTTTTATTCAATACAGGAATCATCAGTCCTCCCAAAAAGCTAAACAAAAAAAAATAGTTTTCTTAAAAATAAACCCCATATAACATGGGGTGCATAATAAGAAGATAAGGAGAGGGAAAGGAAAACAATAACAGAAAAAAAAGCAGTCACTCTTGATCTTGATTAACAATTCTGAAGTGTGGGACCTCAATCCTGTGACCCTGCAGTAAAAAAGCTCCTTTCCCAATATATATATATATATATATATATATATATATATTAAAAAGAGCAGCTCGTGGCTGCTTACGCGTTAATACAAAAAAAGGTTACAAAATTTTGGGTGGGATAGTGGATCCCCATCTAAAACAAAACATACTTTATAAGCCTAGGGGTTCTAAAATCCACAGTACAACGCCATGAAAAAAAGGAAGCTAAACACAAAAAATAAACTAAACCAAAACACAATAGACCCAAAACATATGCTTAAAGAGCACCAGTCAATTATGTACTGCGCCAAAATAGTGAACACAGCTGAAAGACATTGCGATAAAAAAAGAAATACGAATTCATGCACGTATTCTAAAATGATCAAAATGTTGTGGGTGTGTACGAAACTCCCCACACGAAAGCCTTCAAATGAAAGCCCTCCTAAGGAGCCAATCGAAAGTAATCTCCTTCAAAAGAGATTGAATATCCACAACAGCTGTCTGAAGCTTAAAATGATCCTTATGCATTAAAAGAATACATATAATCTTTTCATTAGCAAGAGAAAATGGTAAGTAAACTATGTAAGAAAGTAGCTTAATGTTGCAAGATAAAAATAATAAAATCCAAACACCAACAGGGACTAAGATATAAAACCTAAATTTCCAAAGAGGAACCAAAAAACTAGTGCTTAAGAAGTCTTGGGTGCGTAGGATGCTCCAACATAGACCAAAATCTCCAAACAGTAAAATGAAAACCCCCATGCAGCTAGTATAACCGAAATTGATCCTCCAGCAGGGACCAAAAATCCAATGAAAAAGAAGCAAAAAATTAGCAATAATAATACAAAGCATGGAAGTAAAATAAAAGCCTCTCAAAACAAAAAGAAAAATCAAAATCAAATGTAAGGCGAATCAAAAGAGTCGCTCAATAAGTGATGCATATGAGCAACACCCACTAAAGGATTAGAATTATCCTTAGCAATCTTAGCGAGCCAATCAATAGGAGAATTCTCTTCATGAAAAATAAAAGACAGGTGAATATTAAAATTAAATTTTTCAATAACCTCCTTAATTCTATTCCAAGTTTAAAGCACATTCCAATTGGGTAAAGAAAGGGCACCAAAATTCTTGAACAACATTAAAGAATCAGTCTCAATAATGATATAGGAGAACTTGCATGAGAGAGCAACCAAAAGAGCAAATAGAAAAGCCCAGCTTTCAGCTTCTAAAGCAGAAGAAGCATTAATATGAGAAGCAAAAAAGCAAATGCAATTACCCAAGTGATTTCTGAAAACCTACCTGCTCCCGTAGGCGTAGGAGTCCAACTACCATCGATATTGATCTTGATCCAGCCCACCGGGGGGGTTGGTTTCCACCTAATCAAGGTGGCCATCCTACGCACCCAGGATTGAGAGCAAGAGATATTCACCCCAAAAATTTGATCTAGTCGATAGTAATGAGAAAGAATGTCAGAGGCAGTAATAGTAGGAAACTAAACCAAATGTTGATGTTTAAAACTATTTCTAGCCATCCAAATAAACCAAACTATCATCAAAGGAAAGAAAAACAATTTTTTTATCAACCAAGGCCCCAGCTTTCCAGTTGTTTAAGTACTCCATCATGTAAGAGCTATGCGACCAGTTAATCTGAAAGTGCTGTCCTAATAAAGACCAAACCTCTCTAGCATAAGCACATTGAAAGAAAAGGAGGTGCTCAGATACTTCATCTTTCCTACATATAGAACACTGAGAAGCAATCTTAATACCTTTAAGTTTAAGAATATCATCAAGAGGAAGCCTTCTAATTATAAATTTCCAAAGAAAAAAGGAGATAGAAGGGTTAAAAATAGCATTCCATATAATCTTTCACCAATGCCAATTGCTAAAATTATAGATGCTAGAGTATATAAATTTTGTTGGTGAAATAGCAGTAGAAATTTTCCAAATGGGCGTGTCTTTCACATTCATTTTAATAGGAATTTTAGCAACTTTAATGTAGTTATCCCCAATAAAGTCCATTATATTTTTAACATCCCAACGACCATCCATCCAACAATTAGTGGGAATCAAATTATTATTTAAAATATGAGAAGAAAATTTAGAGTCACCTTGACCCCATTGATCATGCCAGAAGGAAATATTACAGTCTCAAATATCCTAAAATATAAACTTAGTAGCAACAGAGCGAGCAGTAACGATGGCTTTCCAAATTTTTTAATCTCCCACTTTCCAATTAACAATGGCTGGATTTATGGTAGCACAATATTTATGATGGATGAAACGAGCCCAAAAAAGAGGTACTGACACAAAATTTGAACCAAAGTTTGCACATATTAATATCAAAGATTTGCTTCAAGTTCTTAATAGTCAGACCCCCAACAGAAGAAGTTTTAGAAATTTTATCAAAGGCAGCCCAAATTTTTTTGATATTGGTGTCTGACCAAATAAAGTGGGTAAATAACTTCTCTAAAGTGTTCTAGGTACTTTTCTTAAGTTTCAAAACGTGTAAAGCATAAAGCAAAATACTCATCAAGATACTTCTTAGCAAAGTAATCCTCCCACCATTAGAAAGAAAAGAGTTCTTCCAGTCATTAATCTTATGCTTGATTTTATCAACCACATCATCTAATCGAGTTTCCTTCCAACAACCCCAAAGCAAATTAACACCCAAATATTTGAGAGAAAGGGAGGCAACTTCATAACCACTAAAAGAGGTAGCCCAAGTTACAATAGTTCTTTTAATGTGCTTCTCAAAGTATAAATGGCATTGTTTTTATTGAAAAGTAAACCAGACATATCTTGAAACTTCTCCAAAACCTGCATAAGGACCTTCATAGAAGATTTAGTAGCGTTAGTAAAAATAATAGCATCATCCGCATAGGCTAAGTGGCTAACCAAAATGGAAGATTTATGAGAGAATTGGGAATAAGGTTTGCTCAACTACAGTTTGTTAAGCAAGCGCGAAATATAGTCGAAGACAATAATTAAAATAGTAGGGGACAGAGGGTCTCCTTGTTTGATGCCTCTCTGCATGGAAAAGAAACCATAAGAAGTGCCATTAACATGAACAGAATAATGATTATTTATCAACCATCTTCTGATAAGAGAGCAGAAACTATCATAAAATCCATGAGCATGAAGAATATTAATAATAAAATCCCAGCTTAAAGTATCAAAATCCTTTTTAATATCAAGTTTGATCACCATGTTACCTCCTCTACATTTTGTATCCATATCCTGGAGAAGTTCTTAAGCAAGAAGAATATTATAAGTGATTTCTATCCCTTTAATAAAGCCAGATTGCTATAAGGAAATAATATTATTGAGATGAGGCTGCAGTCTGGAAACAATGAGCTTGCTTATGAGTTTAGATTTAACAGAGGTGAGGGACATAGGGCGAAATTTATCCTAACTATTTTTGTCAGCCCCCTTCAGGATGAGCACAATGAGAGAGGAAGTAAAGTATTTCCCAGGATCACACACCTGAAAAAAACTTTGAATGGCATTAGTAACATTCCCTTTAATAATCTCCCAATAGTAAACATAAAAGTGAGAAGTGAAACCATCAGGACCCGACACCTTATTAGAGTTAATATCTTTGAACATAGAAAAAATATCTTGCTCAGTCGGATTATCATTGAGAGAAATGTTAGAGGTGCACTGACAATCTTTAGCGAAGATATCATGATCAATATTGAGAGTATTGAGCACCTGCCAATTTAAATGGAACAAATTAGAGAAATAATCAATAGCATTGTTGTCATTGTCATCCTTGTCCGTGAGAGTTCTCCCATCTGTTGTCTTTATTTTTAAAATGGTATTCAAATTTCTTTTATATTTAATAGAGGCATGGAAGTAATTAGTGTTCCTATATCCACACTTAAAATAAATATCATTGGCTATCTACTATAAAAGATTTTCCTTCAAAGAGATAGCTCCCAGAAGAGTAGCATGAGCTTGAGCTAACTCAGCAACAATTGTAGGAGACGGAGAGGTGTCCCCTTCAAGAATGCCAACAGCCGATTGAGCTTCTTTGACCTTATTATGCACATTGTCAAATGTATCAAAGTTCCACCCCCATAGCTTAGCAACAACCTTTTTATGAAGTTGCCAAAGCACATATAAGGGATCACCAATTCTGTTATCTATGTATATATATATATATATATATA
>NEWO01001018.1:0-22135 GCA_003013225.1 Phalaenopsis aphrodite | reverse complement strand
TATATATATATATATATATATATATATATATATATATATATATATATATATATATATATATATATATATATGTATTAGGAAAAGAGCAACTCATGGCTCCCTACGTGTTAATATAAAATGCGGTCACAAAAAGAGGGAGGGAAAGTGGATCCCCATCTAAAATTGAAAATAAAAACATTTAACCCGTAGTGGTTCCTCTTTACACATTACAACTCCAAGCAATAAATTGAAAATGAAGAAAAAAGGTATAGAAAAGCCAAAAGAACTTATATTTCAACAAAACATATACCAAATGAGAACAATATACCAAAATAAAACATGTAGACAAAAACACAGCATCTCTTAGAAGCAGTGAGGCATCATGAAAGACTTCAGTTGTAAAGTCTCATCAAAATAGTGTTGCATCCCTAAAAAGACAAAAAGTGAGGAAGCAGTTTTCCACAAAGGAGTTCAGCAGAGGAAATCCGAGGAAAGTTGTCATCCAAGCCCACAATTAAAAAAAATCTGTATTCTAAAAGAGAAGAGGCGTAGCAAAGGAAAGTAGCAGAAACATAAATAACCCAAACAGAGTTCAGAACCCATAGGTCCTGATTGTAAGTGCATCTCAAATAGTCTCCAGCTAACCATAGAGAGGCCTGTAAATGCAAGTAATCCCCAAACCAACTTATTCTACAACAAGGAAAAGAAGTTGCAGGTAATATATTTGTTAGCAAATTATACATGTAGCCAAAGAGATTAGCATAGAGGCTGCATTCTCCAAACCACAATTCATATAAATTTCAAATCAATCCTTTTGCAATATATACTCAGTGCTAGTATATATAGCCAAGTCAAGATGATAAATAAAATTCAAGGTTATGGTGCTTGATAAAGTAAAACAAATATGTTTAGATATCGTATAATTGTGTAGCCTAGTGTGAAGATCATAGAAATATAACTTGAGACCCAAAAGAGTGTAAATCAGTAAGTGTCTACGCCTTAAATCCAACCGACTCTTCGTATTCAAAATAGTAAAAGTAAGCCAAAACCATAGCTCAACTTCAGCATCGATAGCTATATATATATATATATTTATATTAAATAAAAGGTAAAATTAAATTGCAGAATTAGAAAAGAGTACAGATACAAAGTATGGAACCTGTAAAAGGTCACCCTTCAACAAAAAGGAAAGTGGAGGGGGGACTAGTAGAGACTACTGTTTCCTCTGTTTGACTAGTCATTCTTGCTAGCCAATTAACTGGTCTATTGCCTTCTCTGTAGTTGATGCTTAATTGGAAGTGGCAAACATTTCTATAAGCTTGAATAATTTTGAGCCGTTGGAGTATTTGTTAAGGGGGATATGTAACACCATTTCATTTGGATAGTAATATGGAGTGCCCACCATAGGGCAGCAGTTTCAGATTCCAGTGCATCCTGAGCAGTCATTAGGTTGTAGAAAAGTAATTTACATGCGCCTTTCGAGTCTCTGAAAACCCCACCAAAACCATCTCCTGTTACACTAGAACTCCATCAATGTTTGCTTTAATCCAAGGATTGGAAGGCTTTGTCAAATATACTTTGGAAACTTTATAGGTTTTATGTAGAGAGCAGCTAATAGTGCAGCAACTTTATGGAAATCCGTTATGTTTAATCAATTTTGTAATAAAAGTTTTGCAGTGTATTGATCCCAGATTTATATAGTTATGTAAAAATTATATAGTTGACTCCGCTATGAAACGGTGTCAAAAGCTTGATGCAATATTTTATGAATTAGAAATTTAACCAATAAAACTGGAATTCTATGCAAGTATATGTATCTTTATCAAGTAAAAAAATACTTTCTATTTAAGACCAAATATCGATCCCACGAGGAATGTTTAAATTTAAAATGTTAAATTTACTAGAAAATTCACACAAAGTGAAAATGAAATTACTGTAACTAATTTTGAATGTTGAGATTTTATGAGAACTAAATTATTTAACTACTAACAAAACTGAAATACAAAGTTTAAATAGTAACTATTAAACTATTAAACTATTAAACTATGTTTATTTGATGAAGATTTCTTCTGTTAAAAAGTATCTTTCCCACTACA
This sequence comes from Phalaenopsis aphrodite, assembly GCA_003013225.1. NCBI lineage: Eukaryota > Viridiplantae > Streptophyta > Magnoliopsida > Asparagales > Orchidaceae > Phalaenopsis > Phalaenopsis aphrodite. The sequence goes on along the minus strand of NEWO01001018.1, from coordinate 20,060 downwards.
ATGAGGTTTTGTTAAAATGAGATGAGATAAATGGTTCAAATATGTATTCTGCCAAATAAGTGCAGCTTTAATTCTCTACCCTGATACAGTGTTATAGAAAATCATTGGCTAATCCCAGGTTTAGTCCCTAAATCTGTGGCTAGTCTAGGAGGATATTAGATCCCACTCCAGAGCTCCCACTTCCCTTCACCTGAAGGCTAACTATCGCTTTAGTTTTTAAACACTAATACAAAATTGAGGATTTTAGTCTGTCACCCTAAAGATTCTTCAATTTTGCACCCAATACAGTATATTTTCCTATTTATTTGCGCTTAATTCCACGAACAAAGTTCTCCTTCATGGAATCAAATGTGATCCTCACACTGTTGTAGAACTCATACTTCATTTCTTGAATCATATGTTTCACAACATATTTTAACAATTCAATTGGCTAGATCAAAAAGTAAATTCATAGTTGAAAAATCATCACAATTCATTTTATATTTTTATATTGGCACATCCATATTATCTCTTCATTTCACCATATCTCAGACTTTGGAGAAAGATAAAGTAAATTTCTCAGACTTCATGAGAAAGAAACAACAAAACAAAAATTTCATATATAAAAGAAAGTTTATACAACATTAATAAACAAACAAAACTTATCTGAAACTCTTTCTCAAAGCAGATCCTTGTAGCCTCTTCTAGGAAATGAAGTAAGAAGAAATCTCTCACTTCTCTCCTTCTCCAACACTCTTAGAGAAGAATTCACACCTAATCTCACCACAAAACTCTAAAGTATAAGAACAATAAACTTTAAATGGTTGTGGAATGAAAATGGAGGAATGTGTGATGCGTAGTGGTTTGAATTTAGGCAATGAAATATTAGAAAGAGTCACTTTTTTGATCAATTTCAGCCCCAAATATAGCCTAGATTCGGTTCTCCAATAGGTGCCTCCAAAAACTCTTCAAAAAGCGTTCAAGTTTGTCAAATTTTCTAGAACAAGGGCTGAACCGACATTGGCGCCATCAACGCCCATTCTGGTGTCGTCGGCACCAGTGTTTTTCTATTTAATTTAATACTCTCTATCAAACGGTGCCATCGACACAGAACAAATTTTCAACTTCTTCATTTTTGCTTCAAATTTCATCCTTTTTGCTTCCCTTTTTCTTTTTTTGTTTCAAGTCCTAAAATTCAACAACTTGCAAGAAAACATAAAAATATCTTCCATTAAAGTGCAATATCACGAAAGATGAGTATAAAATATGGGTCTAAAAATACATATATTTTTGGTGTATCAAAATCTCCCAAACTTACATATTACTTGTCCTCAGTGACTCCTCTACTAAATAAAAATATGATTTATGGTAAAAAATTTAACTTCTAGATTTTCATATCTTAGTCCACTAAATACAATAACATAACTTAAGAAAAACTCAAAACAACTCCAGTTAATACTAAAGGTTAAGAATATTTGGTAATCAAGTCCATGATTTCTAATTCTCTACTCTTTTAAAGAAAAATTGCAAATTACCATATTAAAGTCACTTAAAGTATTCATATGACAAATAACTTCATAAAACTTTACTAGTAAATAAACAATATTCAAATAAAAGTTTTGAATGTAGCTAGCCTTCTTTTTTAAATTGATTCAAGTGAAGCCAATTTTTAATTAGGCATCTCCTCAAGCTTCTCCCCACATCTTTTATTTTCTTTTTCTTTTTTTTTTCTTTTCTTTTTTTTTTCTTTTTTATGTGAGGATTACTATATCCGGATAGCCTTTAATGATTTTGAACTTCATTATCCTCTTCTTAAAGTTAAAAACTTCTCACATTTCTTCACTTAACAAATTTATATTAGCTTAAAGATTTCATTAAGTTTAATTCTTTTCTTCTTACATGAACTTTTAAGTTTTTTAATATTTCAAAAATTCAAATTTCTTTACTTAAAATAGAAAAACATAGTCTTTTTTTCTTTTATACCGAATATCTTAATCTCTAAAATTAACCTTTATTGTTGAAAATTTTTACTTAAGTTTACTATATATTTAAAAGCATAAATATAATTATCTAAAGTTAACCTACAATACCAAATGTCAATTTAAAGTTTTTTATTTGTTTTAAAATATAAGTAAGTGAGGACAAATAAAATTAAATTTCTTTTCTTTAAAATTGAAGTTAAAGTTTTTTATTTTTTTTAAAATTAAATTAAGAATATTTGGATAGCTGTCCCCCCGTAAAACTTAAATTTTTAAAAGATTTAACATGAAGAACTGAAAAATAAAGGGTGAAAGAAAACATTAAAAATCAACTATTGCCTGTTCACAGAGTGTAAAAATAACTGTAGGGTGTGCCAAACCACTAGTAGTCCCTTATAGAACAATAGATCTAGTGTTTATATAGATAATAGAGCCTATATTTATCCTCATCACCTGCTAAATATAGAATTTTAGGATGGCTCTATCCTTGTTCACCTCACTATGACGATTTGTTGAAATCATTCTTCTAGAATTAAAGTAGTGCTAGGCTTTAGATACTACCTTAAGCATATAAAGAGGAAAGTTTACCTTAACACTATTTTTGACTTTCTAGGTCCCTCTACCATTGGTAAGAAAAGAAATAACCTTATCTAAGGCCTCATTAGTAGCAGAAAATGATTTATACTGGCAACTGTAAACATCTTCTAAATAATAAAACTCATTAATTTTTCTTGGAGAAAACTCCACCTTTCTCCCAAGAACAAAAACAAAGTCGTCAGAAGCTTTAGTAAATTTTGCATAGAATTACATGAACACACCATTAATCATATCAGCAGTAAAAAAATAGAAATTTTCCAACTACCAAGCATTAATTAATCGCTCAACTTCTCCTCCCAGATTTTTAAAACCACTATCCGGAATTACTTTTTTATGCTTAAATAAACGATTAAATCAAGCACTGGCCCTGAAACTAACAAATTTTTGTTTATCATAATTTACATTCCTTTTTTCCTTTGCTCAATCTAGGCGCCATGGGAAATCTAGAGAAAAATAAAAAAAATTTGAATTAAATCCAAAAATTTTGAAAATCACAAAGTAAAACGCTTTATACTTAAATCTACTAAGTAAGAGTTTTTCACCAAAGGATTTTCTCAAAATATTTAAAAAATTTCCAAATTTTTTGGATCTTGGCATTGTGAGATAAATCCTTGAAGAAAATCAAAATTTTTTAACTCAAAGTGTAGCTCTTACCTGGAGAAGATGAAATCCAAAGTTCCTTTGCCTTAAAATCGCCTCAAATCCAAACAAATGCAAGCCCTAGGTGCAAAAATCAGAGGTTGAAGGTGACTCAAAGGGTAAAAATGGAGGTTTACGGTGAAAATCATGAATTTTAAAGGGTAAAGGTTGTTCTCGGTGTTGAATTCCTAAATTTCCATTTCTCCATTTTTTCAATTTTTAATTTCCTTTAAATTTTCTCCAAAGTCTTTTTAGTATTTTTAAACAAAAATTTTTATCTAACAATATTTCACAAAAAAACATTATCACAAACAACCATTTTGACGAACAACAACAAACTAACTTATATATATGAAAATACATTTTTACGAACACATTTGTCTAATCACACTTTCACATATATTAAGCAAACTAAATTATAAATTACTATCAAAATCAAGCCACAACACTAAACGCTGACACAAAATTATACACACAATCAAAGTTCATAATTCTAAAACAAAGAAAACTAAATCAAATCCACACAATCACATTAAGTACATAAGTATTTTAAACTAGTAGAAAGAATCCAATTTCATTAATTATGCTACCTCATCTTCAGTGCTTTCTCCTCATCTGATATATCTCATAGACTGGTAATGAACATACAAATTGAAGAAGGGTTGGTACGGGAATTAATCAGTAGAATTTTATTTGATCCGTCCTTTTTCTTTAAACATCCGCACTAATCCTGCTTCAAATGTCCCAGTATGATCAAAATTTTCTTTCGTCTTCCTATTTAAGTGATAAAAAAGGTACTTAAGATCTCATATTGCATTCATAACTCTTAATTTCTCTTTCAATTTTCTTCAATTTGTTTTTTACAGCAAGTGAACTTTCAACTGTTGGTGGTATCAATGGAGTTGAAGCATGTGATGAGAGATCTAAGATAATATCTAATACTTCATTCCGATTCCCAACATAATTATCATCAATAGGAATCATGGGCTCCCAAGGAAATAAAACTTTTTGCCAACTCTCATATGGAACTTCACATTGACTACAAAGTAGGAAAATTTTGGAAGGATGCCTAAGTCCATAAATTGGCCTATTCGTAATAATACCCATAACAAATTTTAAAATGATAGATCCTATATCAATGGATTTTTCCATTTGAATGAAATAATTCAAAATAACACTTTCTTTGGTGACTCTACTAATCTTCATGATAGGGAGTAATTCTGCAGAAATGAAGAAATGCCACTACTTCAATATTGGATTATGCAATGAAGCAGAGAAACTAACATATCCTTCATCTCACATATCCGAATTATTACTTTCACCCTTAAAAAAATTATAAAAATCTTGCATTAAATCTCTTGTAGGGATGAAATTTGTATAAAAACAGATTGGAACATTTTCTATCATATACAACTCATTCATTCGCGTAGGAGTAAATGGTGCAGCCTTACCTCAAATGAAGACAACTCCTTGGGTAATTCCACGTAAATTGGCATAGAATTCCTTCACTACTAGTATGACAACTACAGCGATACTATAGCACAGAACTTCCCATCGCCTTTGTACAATGATTTTCTCAATCGGAGAACTTGGATTAATCAATCTATGATTAACAAAGCCTCTCTCCTTGTTAAGCCTCTTCTTTGTAATAACTTTATTGTATAATCATTGCACGTAAAAACTACTAAACTTTATTCTATTGAAAAATCCATACCTGGAAGTATTTTTACAATTGGTGGCCATGGAATTCAAAAATAAGAAGTTTCTGGTCATCTAAGGCAGTTTTTAGGACTTTAAAAACACCTCCCAGTGGTTATTATGGAGCGAAATCCTGCCAAAGTCTGCCAAAATCTTCCAAAAACCATCAAAGTGCCATCAGCACCGTCGGCAGTTCCAATGACACTATTGGCACTTTGGTCTGTCCGCGGACGCCGTCAGCACCCATGCTAGCGTCGTCGGCGCCAGAGGCCAAAATTGCGTCTTTTCACTTTTTTTATCAATTCAGTTCAAAATTTTCCTCCAATACCAGTATTTGTTTTAATTTATAAAATATGTAATTGTGTAGGATTATTATTTACTAATATATAAACACTCATCAAACAAAATAGGAATACATAGATATATATATTTATATATGGGTTGCCTCCCATAAAGCGCTTGGTATAACATCTTCAGCCCAACGTAACAATTGATTAGTTGGGTTGAGTAAACATTAAAACTTCTTTAAATTTTGGTATGTTCCCTTCAGAATAGTGTTTCAATCGATGCCCATTAAATTTAAATATCTTTCCAGTGAAAAGATATTTAACAACAACAATTTCATAATGATAGGCTTTAATCACTTTAAATGGTCCTAACCATTTGGATTTTAGTTTCCCTAAAAATAACATCAATCTTGTATTGTATAATAAAACTTCTTGTCTAGGTTAAAACTTCTTTCAAATAATCTTCCGATCATGTCATATATTCATTTTCTCTTTATAGATTTTTGCATTATCATATATTTCATTTCTAATCTTCTCAAGTTCATTGAGTTGCAATAATCTTTTCCCACCAGCATCCTTTAAATTGAAATTAAATTTTTTAATAGCCCAAATGCTTTATGCTCCAATTCTACTAGTAAGTGGCATGTTTTTCCAAAAATAAGAATATTTGGCGACAATCCTATGGGAGTTTTATAAGCAATTCTATATGCCCATAATGTAGTATCTAATCTAGCAGACCAATTCAATTTATAAAGATTTACAGCTTTTTCTAAAATTCATTTAAATTTTTGGTTTGATATCTCTGCTAGATCGCTAGTCTGAGGAAGATAAGCAGTAGAGTATCTATGCATAATATCATATTTCTTAATCAATTTTTTTATTCTCTTATTCCTAAAATGAGATCCTCCATCAGTAATAATTACTCTCAGCATTCCATATCTTGTAAAAATATTTTTAATTAAAAATTTATAAACACTCCGGGCATCACATCTAAGTACAACAATAGCTTCAATACATTTGGACATATAATCAACAACAAGTAATATATATAAATTCCCAAATGAAGGCATAAATTGTCCCATAAAATCTAATCCCCACACATAAAAAATTTCAACTTCTAAAGTGTAATTTAGAGACATTTCATTTTGTTTAGAAATATTTCCTAATCATTGACATCAATCGTATATTTTAATATATTAATTAAAATCTCTAAAAGACTAGGCAAATTAAATTTAGCTTGCAAAATTTTATATGCAGTTCTATTCATTCTAAACTATCCTCCAAAATCAGAATCATAGTATCTTTCAATTTTCTGTTGAGTTTCCTTATAAGGCACACATCTTCTAATAATTAGATCTTTAAATTGTTTATATAGATATGAGCCATCCCAAAAAAAATTTGAATCATATAAAAATTTTTTTATTTGTGGATTTTTTATATCAGGTGGTAAAATATTACTTACAATATAATTTATTATATCAGCATACCACAATACATTCATTTCATCAATACTATAAAATTATTAATCAGGGAAATTCTCTAAAATTTCATTTGCAAAATTAGTTAATATTTATCTTTCTAGTCTAGATAAATGATCAGCTATTTGATTATCATTTCCCTTTCTATCAACTATGGTAAAATCAAACTCTTGCAATAAAAGTATCCATCTATATAATCTTGGTTTAGCATCCTTCTTTTGCATTAAGTATTTAATAACAGAATGATCTATATGCACTACACATTTAATTTCAATTAAGTAAGGTCTAAATTTATCAAAGGCATAAACAATAGCGAATAACTCTTTTTTTGTAGTGGTGTAGTTAATTTCAGCATCATTTAGAGTTTTCCTAGCATAATATTTACTTTAAAAACTTTGTTGTGCATTTGTCCTAAAATAGCCCTAATAGCATAATCACTAGCATCGCACATTATTTCAAATGGATTCTCCCAATCAAGGGGAGCTATTATAGGTGCAGTGATTAATTTTTCTTTCAATAATTAAAAGAACTTTATGTATTCCTCATTAAAATCAAATTTCGTGTCCTTTTCTAAAAGTTAGCATAATGTCTTAGTTATTTTAGAATTTTTTTTATGTAATGCCTATAGAAACCAACATGTCTTAAAAAGCTTCTTACCACTTTAACATTAGTCAGATGTGGTAATTTTTGAATAACTTGAATTTTTGTTGGATCTACTTTCATGTCATTTTTCAGAAATTTTATGCCCAAGTATTATTCCTCCTGCAACCATAAATTGACATTTTTCCTAATTTAGTACTAGGTTGATTTTTTCATATACTTCTAGAGCTTTTTCTAAATTATTTAAACATAATTCAAACAAAGTTCCAAAAGCTGAAAAGTCATCCATAAACACTTCCATTCCATGTTCAAAAAAATTGCTAAAGATTGACATCATACATCTTTAAAATGTTGTACATGCATTGCATAGTCCAAAAGACATTCTATGAAAAGCAAATGTTTCATATGGGCTTGTAAATGTTTTATCTTGATCCTCTAGAGCAATTTAAATTTTGTGATAACTGGTATATCCATCTAAAAAGAAATAATATTTTTTTCCCAGCCAATCTATCCAATATTTTGTCTAGAGAAGGTAAAGGAAAGTGATCTTTTCTGATGACCATCTGGTGACCATGTTTAATTTTCTATAGCCAATACAAATTTGCCAACCAGTAAGTTGTTTGGTATTAATTCATTTTTCTCATTTTCTTCAACGGTCACTCCTCTTTTCTTTGGAACAAAGTGAATTGGACTTACCCAAGCACTGCTGAAATAGGATATATAATTCGAGCATCTAGCCCTTTTAAAATTTCTATTTTAACAACTTCTTTCTTATTGGGTTTAATCTCCTCTAAGGATCAACTTTAGGTTCATATTGTTCGTCTAATAGAATTCTATGCATACAAATACAAGGATTAATCCCTTTAATATCTGTTAAAGTCCATCAAAAAGCTTTTTTATATTTTTTAACATTTCTATTAATTTTTGTTCTAGAATTTCTGTTAATTCAAAAGATATAATAGCAGGTAATGTACATAACTCTTCTAAAATTTGATATTTTAAATAGGCAGGTAATATTTTTAGTTCAAGTTTAGGCGGTTTAATACTTGAAGTAATAAGATTTATTTTATCATTTTCCAACAAATATAAAGTTTCAAATTTACCCTGAATATAATCCAAATCTTCTTCTTTTATTTTGTCCTTGCTTTCAAAAAAATCTCCTTGCTTTAATTTTTCTTCAAACTCATTCTTAAATTGTTCATTACACAGATAATCAGTTACTTCCGTCCTAAAACATTCATTATATTTTTCTATTGCTGGATTTTCCATAGCTTTTGCGATATTAAATGTTACTTCTTGATCATTAACTCTCATTACTAATTCTCCTTTTTGCACATCTATCACAACTCTCTCTGTTGCAAGAAATGGTTTCCCTAAAATAATAGGAATTTGGTTAACTTCCTTTATGTACAATACTATAAAGTCTACAGGGAAAATAAATTTATCTACTTTTACTAATACATCCTCTATAACTCCTATTGGATAAGTTATTGATCGACCAACTAACTGAAGAGTTATAGTAGTAGGAGAAATCTCTCTCAAATTAAATGTTTAAAGATTGATAAAGGCATAAGATTGATACTCACTCCTAAATCACATAAGGCTTTCTAAAAAACTTTTCACCAATAGCACAAGGTATAGTAAACCAACCAGGATCTTTTAATTTTTCAGGAAGCCTTTTCTAAATAATAACACCACACTCTTCACTGAGTGCAACAGTGTCGTGATCTGTAAACTTCCTTTTTTTGTTTAGTATATCCTTCATAAATTTCACATAACTTTTAAATTTTTTACTTTTGTTCTCTTGCTTCAGTCTATGAGTAAACAGAGGTAATGATTTTTCTAAAGGACCTTATGTTTGTTCATTTTCATTTAGGTCACTTTCCTTTACTTCCTTCTCTTCATCAACTTCAGTTTCTCTTTGGATCCTTGTTTCAACTTCTTTTCCACTTCGTAATTGAATAGCTTTAATTTGCTCCTTATTTTGATCTTTTGGATTAACTTCTACCATAGTCGAAAGAATTTCAGAAGGTTTGTTACTGAGTGCAGTAGCAATATGTCCTAGTTGATTTTCAATATTTGTAATAGCATTCCCTTGATGTTGTATTTGATTTCCCATGATTAACATTACTTCTTCCATCATCAACTTCTTTTCCTTAACTTGAGGGTTAGGATTAGAGTTAAATCCACAGGGATAATAAGGTTGATAATTAGGATTTCCTTGGTTGTTCAAATTTCCGAAGGGATTCACAGAATTGTTATAATTATTCCAACTAAAATTAAGGTGATTTTTCCATCGAAAATTACAAAATTTAGAATAGGATTGTTATTTGGATTATTTATAGCATATAAAGTTTCATAAGACGATTGAGTATAAATGATCTATCCTAATGAATTTTCCACTAATACTAGGGTATTTGAGAATAGTTTGCTCCTATTTGATCAATCTTTTTTGAAATAGCAACAATTTGAGATGCTAAACTAGACATTGCATCAGAATCATGAATATTAGCTAATCTCTTAGAATTTACCCTTTCAGAGGGTCATTGAGAATTATTAGTAGCCATTTCTTCAATTAAAGAATATGCTTCACCAAAAGGTTTTGACGATTGTGATCCACCTGCAGCAACATTTTAAATAGATCTAAGTGAGGCTAGTAATCCATTATAAAATGTTTGAATTATTAACTAATCCGATAGAGCATGGTGGGGACATTTTCTAAGAAGATTGTTAAATCTTTCTGAAGATTCGTATATCAATTCCCCATTCAAACTGACAAAAAGATGTAACATCATTTCTAAGCTTAGCAGTTTTCGAGGATGGAAAATATTTAGCTAAGAAATTTTGTGATAGTTCTCCCCAAGTTCTGATAGATCAAGGTGCTAATGAATTTAACCAAGCATTGGCTTTATCCCTTGATGAAAAAGGAAAAAGTCTAAGCCTAACATCATCATTAGACACTCCGTCATATTTAAAATTAGCACAAATTTCCAGAAAACTAGCAAGATGTATGTTTGGATCCTCAGTAGGTGTTCCTCCAAACTGATAATTTTGTACTATTTGCATAATAGTAGGTTTAAGCTCAAATTAATTAGCAACAACGTCAGGATTTTGTATAATCAAGTGAAGTTCATCTACTGTCGGATTAGCATAATCTTTTAATGTACTTTGTCTATTTTCGTTTATTTAATTATTCAAGTTATTCGCCATTTCATTTAAGTTTTTAATTTTTTTTTGTTGTTTTTTGGTTTTTTCTAATAGTACGCTCTAATTCTGAATTGTAAGGTACTAAACCTTCAGATTCAAAATTTTGCATAAACAAATATAATAAGCAAAGAAAAATTTCTTAAAAATAACTCTTAAATAAAAATATATTTTCCTTTTAGAATTTTGAATTTTTTTAAATTTTTTTAACTAATTATCTCTAAATTTCATAATTCACCAAATCAACTAAATTTATCGTTACCTTCCCGCAATGGCACCAAAAACTTGATCCCGGATTTATATAGTTGTGTAAAAATTATATAGTTGACTCTGCTATGCAATGGTGTCAAAAGCTTGATGTAATATTTTATGAATTAGAAATTTTGAGCAAAAATATTAGGATTCTACACAAGTATATGTATCGTTATCAAGTAATACAGGACTTTCTATTTAAGCCCCAAATATCGATCCCATGAGAAAGGTTTAAATTTGAAATGATAAAGTTACTAAAAAATTCACAAAAAGTCAAAACAAAATTACTGTCACTAATTTTGAATGTTGAGATATTATCAGAACTAAATTATTTAACTAACAACAAAACTGAAATACAAAGTTTAAACAATAACTATTAAGATATTAAACTATGTTTATGTGATGAAGATTTCTTACGTGAAAAAGCATCTTTTCCACTACACTGTGGTTTTGGTAAAATTAGATGAGATAAATTTTTTAAATATGTATTATGCCAAATAGGAGCAGTTTTAATCCTCTACCCTGATACAGTGTTATAGAAAATCATTGACTAATCCTAGGTTTAGTTCTTTAATCCATGGCTAGGCTAGGAGGATACTGGATCCCACTCTAGAGCTCCCACTTCCCGTCACCTGAAGGCTAACTCTCTTTTTAATTTTTAAACACTAAGACTGAATTGAGGATTTTAGTCTGTCACCTTAAAGATTCTCCAATTCTACACCCAACAAAATATATTTTCCTATTTATTTGCACTTAATTCCATGAACGAAGTTCTCCTTCATGAAATCAAATGTGATACTCACTCTGTTGTATAACTCAAACTCCATTTCCTGGATCATATGTTTCACAACATATTTTAACAATTCAATTGGCAGGATTGAAAAGTAAATTAAATTTGAAGTTCAGAAATCATCACAAATTATTTTCTATTTTAATATTGGCACATCCATATTATCTTTTTATTTCACCATATCTAAGGGTAGGGAGAATGATAAAGTAAACTACTCAGACTTCATGAGAAAGATACCAAAAAATACAAATTTCATATATAAAAGAAAGTTCATACAACACTAATAAACAAACAACATTTTTTTGAAACTCTTTCTCAAAGAGAATCCCTTGTAGTCTCTTCTAGGAAATGAAGTATAAAGAAATCTCTCACTTTTCTTCTTCTCCAACACTCTTAGAGAAGAATTTACACTTAATATAACCAGAAAAATCTAAATTATAAGAACAATGGACTCTGAATGGTTGTAGAATGAAAATGAAGGAATTTGTGTTGTGTAGAGGGTTGAATTGGGGTGATGAAACGTCAGAAAGAGTTACTTTTTTTATTAATTACAACCCTAAATAAAGCCTAGAGTCGGTTCTCCAATAGGTGCCTCAAAAAACTCTTTAAAAAGCATCCAGATTCGTCAAATCTTCTAGAAACAAAGGGCTGAACTGACATTGGTGCCATCGGCGCCCATTCTGATGTCATCAGCGCCAACATTCTACTATTTAATTTAATGCTCTTTGTCAAATAGCACTGTCGGCACTGAAAAGTTTTCAACTTCTTCATTTTTTGCTCCAAATTTCATCCTTTTTTGCTTCCTTTTTGCTTCATGTCCTAAAATTCAATAGCCTACAAGAAAACATAAAAATACCTTCCATTAAAGTGCAATGTCACAAAAAATGAGTATAAAATATGGGTCTAAAATGCATATATTTTTGGTGTATCATGTATCACTGTTAACTGAACTGAGGTAAAAAGGTCTTCAAATTTAGATTTTTTTCCTAGTCATCCAAATGAACCAAGCCACCACAAAAGGGATGATGTTCATATTGATACAGTTCCGAGTTTGCCAACAGAGAAAGAGGGAGTCCCAATCCACAATCAATAGATTCACCTTCAAATCTTAGAATAGCTCAAAATAGACCTTTTGGGAAAATATGCAATTAAATAAGAGATGAGGAATTGATTCTTTAACCATGAAACAAAGCTGGCATCTGGAAGGTCCTCTCAACCCCTTAAGCTTAAGGAGATCATTTACAGAAAGAAGTTTATAAAAAGTTCTCCGGATGAAGGACTTAGAGGGAGTGATGTATTTATTCCATATAACTTTTCCCCAAGGGACAAGACCCCAGCTGAATAATTTTGAATGGATGGCCTTGGATAGATTATAAAGTTTATTGGAGTTAATAACCAATCTGTCTTCCTTTTCTCTGTTGAAGGGGATTTTGGAAATGCAGGCAGTGGTAATTTTGTGCAGCACTGAGCGGAGTGTTCCCACTGACAAGGAATCAGCATTCCAACAATTAGCAACTAGCTGGTTTTGATCAAAGTCCATTGGTTTAGCTGAAATCAGGCATTTCGGACACCATTGTTACAGCCAAAAGTGTACTCTCCTCATCCCAAGGTCCAAAATGAATAAGTTTTCAGCTTGGTTCCTAATTTTTAGTAGGTTGACCCATATAGATGAGTCTCCCAGCTTCCTTTCCACCAAGTTAAGATGAGAATGTTTACAGTATTTCTCCATCACGAATTTTTCCCATAATGAGTTATGCATTCTTAACTTCAGCCACATTTTGCACATGCTGACCTGTTGGAAATGTTGTAATCCCTTAAATCCAGTCGCACAACAATTGTGGGTTTAGCAACCTTCTATATGCTTGCCCAATGCAATTGTTGCCTTTAACTTAGCCAGAGAAATCTATTGAAGCTTCTTTCAATTAATAGTAGGGTGGATTCCTTCATACTTATGACTTGTAGAATGTATGGACGGAAGGATGTGAGTATACTTTTCAATAGAGTAATTCATCCTCCATTAGAGAGAAAGGATTTTGTCTAACTGTTAAGTCTGTTGAGTTGAGCATTGATTTTAGTGATTACTTCCTCAAATTGTATTCTTTTAGTTCTTCCTTTGATAAGTGGCACCCCAATGTAATTGAAGGGGTGGGGGTAGCAGTAGATATCCAGAGAATTGACTAATCCAGTGTTTACTGCAGGCTTCATATGTTTACTAAAATTTAATTGACATTTGGAAGTATTGAAAATCATACCAGAGGTGTCTTGGAATAGTTTTGAGCATTTGTGAATAAGTTTAACAACTTTTCTGTTAGCTTTGGAGAATAAGATGATATTATCTGCATACATCAGGTGGGTGACCTCCATATTAAACCTGTGATGGAATATAGGATAAGTTTTCTTAATTAATGCATGGTCTAAGATTCTAGAGAAACAGTCCATTGCCAAAACTAAGATAGAGGTGGATAGAGGGCCTCCCTGTTGGAGCCCTTTATTTGCTGAGAAGAAATGATGAGAGGATCCATTGAGTGTATAGAGTGTGAATTAAACTGCAGCCATCTGTAAATGAGGATACGGAAGTCTTGAGAGAAGTCCCTGGCTTTGAGGATGTCTAAATTGAAGGACCAATGAATAGTGTCATAAGCTTTTCTAAGGTCCAATTTGTAAATGAGATTTCCTCCTTGCAAGGGTGATCAATATCTAAAAGTATTTTCTGGGCCAGTAGCATATTATTAGAAATTGTTCCACCTTTGACAAAAGCAGTTTGGTTTGGTTTGGTGAGCTTAGTTAAGTGAGGTCGCAACCTTGCCACAATGATTTTACTTATGATCTTGTTGAAAACTTAAGACTTATAGGCCTGTACTGATTCCAATCAGTGCTTTCATTAGTTTTTGGAATTTGAACATAAGTAGAGGAGGAGAATTAGTTGGGGAGGGGAGTTCCTTGAAAGAAAATTTGAATAGCTGCAACCACGTCCTCCATAATGATGGGGCATGCCTTTTTATAAAATCCAGCAGTGTAGCCATTAGGACCAGCCACTCTAGAACAATCAATGTCGTTGAGAGCTTCCCAAACTTCAGAATCAGTAGGAATGGAGGCAAGTTGGAGTTCCTTAGTGTAATGCAGTTCCTCATGGAAGAATTGTTGATCCACAAGTGTCGGGGCAGAGTGAGAGACAGTGAGCAGATCTTGAAAAAATTTTATAGCACTCCTAGAAATACCCTCATAATCATTGATCCAATTACCCTCAACATCTTGTATTCTATGAATATTGTTACATTTCCTTCTGTACTTAATGCATACATGAGAGCAGCTTTTTGTTTGAGAAAAAGATCCAACCTTTCAGTGGCCAGTAGAACCTGTTCAGCACCCTTAATAAAAGCAGCCTCATCCATAGTGCCATTATCAGGCTCAGTTTCCAATGTTGCTAAATTCTTCTCAGCACTGTCCACCTGGTCATAGACATTCCCAAAACAGTTCTAGTTCCACTGCTTGAGGAATTGGGCCAATGATTTATACAGTTGCCACAGATTGATAATATGGTTTGAATGATGAGAACTTTTTCAATGCTCTTTAATCAGATTTAGAAAGTCAGGATTTTCCACCCACATATTTTGAAATCTAAAGGATTTAGGGCCATTAGGTGGGTGGTAGTGATAGAAATGAGGAGGGATCTGCGATCAGACTCAACTAAAGATAAATTGTGAACATATGTATGCAGAAAAGCTTGGAACCAATGATCATTCACAAGGAACATGTCCAACCTTTCCCATATCTAACCTCTTTTCCAAGTGAAGCTAGCCCCCCAAGAAGCCAAGGTCAAAGAGGTTTGCAGCTTTAATATTACACTGAATTGTGTTATTTTGAGAATATTAGGTGGTCTGCCACCTGTTTTTTTAGAAAGGTCAGCCACACGGTTAAAGTCTCCTCGCAACAGCCAAGGGGAGGTCATAGAGTTTCCAATGTTGATAAGTTCATGCCAAAGGGCTCTTCTAGCAATTTTGTTACATCCAACATAGATAATGGTTGTGAAACTAGTCTTTCAAGAAACCTCAAATTTGAAATGCACAAACTGTGGATCATCCATAATGACTGACCAAGTAATTTCATTTCTGCGAAAGAACCAAATTTTATTATTACTGTTGGAATAATGAGAGAAGCCGTGGAATTGATTCAACACCTTTTGAGAGCATTTGCGAACCTTTGGTTCAAGAGTAACAATGTACCAGACTTTATGTTTTCTATTGAGATGAAAAAGCCTTTTTAATGAGAGTGGGTGAGCCACTCCCCTAATATTCTAGTAGAGAAAATTAATCATGATGGGCTGATTTGGATTTCCCCATGGTAAGCCTGGTAAGGGAGTCTCTTCTTGTGGAATTAGTATCACCAGCTTCAAGCACAACAGTCTCTCCTTGGGGTTCAATGGTTTGTTTCTTCTTTTTTCATAGAATTTTGAATCTACAACCCTCCTCCAACTCTTTTTGAAGAGTTGCTAATGGGGGGAACTCAGACTGTAAGGGTGAGGGGCCACAATGGTTTGGCCCTCTAGTTGTTCCATCCCATTCATCTTTAAAGTATTGTTGATATAATCTGGAATGGCATGAGGAGGTAGTGCGTACATGGAGGGGTGGGCCCTGCACAATTTGTCCAGTTGTTCCACCAAATTTTCCATCAGAGTAATGTTTCCATATTCAAGAAGGGGATGTCTTGGGACAATGCTCTTTCAAGTGCCATACTGAGAGGAACATCCTCATGCACAGTGGGATCCACTTCTGGCAAAGGTTCTTCTGTGAGCGTTCTTTGATCAACCTGTTCCAAATTAGTTGCATTGTGTGAAAGGAGACTATAAGAGGTAGGTATATTCTGCCCCCTTTGAGGTAAATTACCCATAAAGGGGGGTTCCATGACTGTGATTAGGTTTTCAATAAGATTTACTTGATCAGGCTGTTTCTGGATGTCAGTATTGTGGTATGGAAAATGCTTGGGGGCAGATGGTTGTGAAGGAGTTCCTTAAGTGTTGGAGTTTGCTCTGGGATTAGGGTGGAGTCTAAAGCATCTGGCATTAGAGTGGCCAAACATTTTACAGTGAGTTCAATAATAAGGTTTTTGCTCCATCACTATCTTCTGCCAGTAGCCATAGTGAGTAGTACCTAGCCAAATCTGTCCCTTTCCACCAGGATTCTAGCTTTTGAGGGACTTCAGAGGTTGTAAGTTAGAATATCAAGCTTCATAGGTCTGCCCAGAGTTGTGCCTACAGTGAAAAGAACTTGATCATTGAAGAAGTGCAGCTTTCGATCTGGAAGTTTGAACCAAATAGGAACAATGGGAGGCTCTCAATTTGGATCAAATTTTGGAGACCTCTTTAATAATTTCATTGCCATACCTTCAATATATAAGATCTTTTTGGAGAAGAGCCTAGTGTAATCTTCTTCCCTAGTCAAATGTATAAACATGTGTCTACCATCCACCAAACCAACTCTCCAATCACTTAGGAGTTTCAAATCTTCAAAGTATTTTATAATGGCTTCCATCTTAGGGTGACCATATTGGAATTTACCAATTAGAGTAAATTTGAAGGAGGTGGAAGGTGAGTGTATTTCAACTTCAGAATAAATGGCAGCATGTTTACCTGCTTTTTTGCATAGCTGCTTAATTTAAGGGACTTCACCATTTTAAACTCCCTCATGGAAGGAGGTGAGGAATGTCATCAATTCCACAGAGTTTTGGAAGGTAGAACTCTTTCCAGCCACATCAGCTTACGTGGCTTTAGACCATTATATATTGGTTTCCAAGTCAATGCGAGTTGCCATGAGATCCCAGGACCACCAGAGAGATAAAATATAGTGAGATTCATAATATATCTAAAATTTATAGTGTTTTTTGACACATTTTTATACTTATTTTCGAGATATTGCGCTTTAATGGAAGGTATTTATGTGTTTTTCTTTTAGGTATAAGTAAAAAGGTAAAAAATGCTTAAAGGAGTGAAAAGGATAAAATTTGGAGCAAAAATGTGAAAATTTTGCTAATGTGTTTTGGCATCTAAGCGCCGGTTAAATAGAGAAGGCTGCGCCTATGCGCCAGAGGCCCCATGTTTAAGTGCCAAAGCTAGTTATTTGGCGGTTTTCTTCATTTGGATTAATTTTGAAGAGGAATTTGAGGCACCTATTGACTTAAGAGGGTGGTTATGACCACTAAGAACAAAAATATGGTTAAGGGACTCGTGAAAGGAGGCATCCTTTAGAGAATTCATCGAATGTGGACACATTTTGAAGAGTTTTTCAAGGCACCTTTTTGAGATTTATAAAAGAAGGAAGTTAAGACATTTTAGGGGGGTGCTTGAAAGTTCTAAAAAGAGTTAGAAGAAGAGGAGTCCTATGGAGTTTATAGAGATAGTTTTGGATAGATTTTCAGGCACCATCAAAATTTACTTTATCCTTTTTGTTTTTAGTTTATTTTGAGAGTGTTGTAAAAGAGAAGAGATTCAAAGGAACTTTAAGAGTTTGGTTGAGGATATGAGATAAGTTTTTATCTTTTGTTTTAAACTACTTTTGGTTTTAATTGAGACTTCTTGTTGGTTTGAAAATGATTTATACTTTTAAACTAAAATGTGTCTTTATTTTCTCCTTAGATTTTGAGTAGTTTTCATTATCTTTCTCCTTAAAATGATAAGTAATTAAAGTTTGGATGGAAGTTGTGGAGAGTATTGATCTTTAATGTTGGAAGAGGTTGTGATGATTTAAATCCATGAACTTCATTTACTTCTTGATTTTGCATATCCAGATGTTAAAATATATTGTGAGAACATGTAAGAGCCGGGCTAGTATTGTCTTAGTCAACAATTGGAAAGAATCACACGAGGTTGTATGAATGAGAATGTAATTAATAGGATTTAGTGCAAATAAATAGGGAAATAATCATTGAAAGGTGTAAAGTTAGAGGGCTTTAAAGTGAGAGGTTAAAGCCCCCAACTTGGTTTATTGTTTTAGGTTCTAATACAAGATGTTAGCCCCAGGTGGAGGGAATCAAGGGAACTCTAAAGTGAGAGCTGGTATCTTCCCTACCTAGCCGGTCTTCAGAACTATTCAAACTCTAAAGTAGCCAATGTTTTTTTTATCATCTCTAAATGGGTTTGGAATGGGGATAGGCTTCTCAACTCCAATCCTAATTTGATGAAAACAGTGAAGGAATTCTGGAGTGACAATCAGTGGAACTGTCAACTGTTGGACGCCATCCTAACCAAAGAGCAAATGTATTGGGTTAAGCAAACTAAAATCTTTCCTGGGCAGAAGGATAGACTCATTACTAAACAGGCTTCCACATAGAAATTGTCTACCTTCATCTACCAACAGCTTTTTAAATGGCAACCTGTCAAGTGGGGTAATTTGATTTGGGGGAAGTGGTTAACACTTTCCATGTCCTTTTTCTACTGGAGATTGTGGAAATCCTTACTTCCTACTGATGACATTCTGAAGATGAAAGGGCTTAAGGGTCCCTCCTGCTGTCAACCATGCAGTAAAGCTGAGGAAAGTGTGGATCATTTATTCTTCTCTTGTAGCTTCTCACAAGGGGTCTGGTCTGGTATACTGAAACAGCTGAATATTGACACTCTTAAAGTGAGCTGGCAATACTTTTTGGGGTGTTGGATGGAATGGTTAGATGCCAAATTAATTATCATTCCCTGTATTGTGGCCTGGTTCCTTTGGATGTGCAGAAACCAGTCTAAATATGAAAACAACAAACTTAAGGAGATGAAGGTGGTGCTGAATTGTACTTCCTATCTGCAAAAGCTAATTAAACTTCAAAACTTCCCATATATTTTCCTTAATTGGGTGCCTAGCGTGCAGAAGCTAAAAGTGCCTTCTTTAGTTCTCTGGAACCCACCTCCTGTAGGGTGGGTGAAAGCCAATACTGATGGAAGCTTTTATAAGGAGGCTGCTGGTGTAGGAGGAGTCTTTAGGAACTCTATGGGGAAATGCATGTTATACTTTTCCTCTCCCACTTGGGCTTTGGATGCACTTGAAACTGAAATGATTGCTATCTTTTGAGCAGTCTACCTTGCCAGACATTGCAACATCAAAAATCTTATTATTGAGATAGATTCCTTCAGTTGTATTAGATTCATAAATCATGAAGAGGCTGCCCCTTGGAATGTTGCTAGGTGGATTGCTAAAATCCTGAGCATGCTATGCAATGTAGATCTGATTTTCCAGCATATCTTTAGGGAAGGAAACACCCCTGCCCATAGCTTAGCAGCTAGGGGGAAAGATAATGAAGAAATTGCTGTAGGGACCATACCTTCCACTCAACTAGAATTACTCCTTCATGGGGACAGTCTATCCATTCCTTATGTTATTTGCAGGGAGTGATGGGTTTTTTGTGTTTAAGATAGATTAGGTCCCCAAAATTTTTTGTATACTTCCTTGTAGTTTTAAGTAGTTAGAAGGGAGGATTTTTGGTTTGAGTGTTCTGCTCACTCAATATGTAATCAAACATTCTGATTAACACATGTATGGAGCTATAGCTTCATAAATCATGAAGAGGCTGCCCCTTGGAATGT
>NEWO01001017.1:150454-162483 GCA_003013225.1 Phalaenopsis aphrodite | reverse complement strand
TATGTGGTTCGGTCAATGACCTACGTCCACAGAAGGCAATCCGCGAAAGTTTTATTAAGGAAATCTTTAAGATTACATAGGTAACCATTCGGCCAGGCTACAAAAAAAAATGAAAAAGTAATGCATTTTCTCTTACTTGCAATTTACATTCAAGAAATATCCATGTTGCCTAAAAATCAATTGATAAGACTGACTGCATTCCACTTCAGCATAAGAATCACTGCATTCTTTAAAGTGGCATGCATAAATGCTTTACTGTTTGAATCCCAAATACAGATGAAAATCCATAACCAAATATCACTTATTAAGGACTGCCTTTGAATCCCACAAACATGTGTAAAAACTTTAAAATGACAAGCTTGAATACTGTTTAAATCCCAAATATCAAATTATTTGAATCCCACATTACTGTAAATATTGTTTGAATCCAAATAACCAAATATCTGAAATGTGTAAGCTGTAAAGTGACATATATGTAAGATGTCCCCTGAATATTCACACCTATACATCAAATTTGACATTTGTTCCACACAAATATTTCAAACTTTAGTGAGAAACATTCCAAGGCTTTCATTTTATATGTAAGTTATGCAACAAATGAAATCAATACTCAGAGCCAATACCTCCAAGCAAACAATGCATACCAAATATATCATAAACTATAGCTAAAAACCAGATAAAATGCCTAATATCTCATGCCATAAAACAGATGCCCGAAATTTTAAATCCACATTTCAATTATCTGAGATGTCTGAAAGTATTTCAGATAAAATGCCACATATCTACACTTCTAAAGATAAACACAAATCCAACAACCAGGTTTCCAGGATCGCAGCTAGCAACACAAATCCAACAACCAGGTTTCCAGAAAGCATTCCAGGGATCACAATTAGGGAAATCAAATGGATACCTGATAATTAGCAAAGCAAATAAGAAAAAAAGAAAGTTCGATCTCCTCTAAGGCGACGAACCAGAAAGGAAACCAGCGAGGCAGACGGCTAGGGATATCGAAGGCACCTCTGGAATTCCTAGGGTAACGCAGATCTCTAACATCGGACGTGGGGCTCGCACAGCGTCGAATCTCCTATTTGTTTTATCGTACGCGGACGCACTGCGATGGAAAAATGCTGAACCGAACGCCTTTATCAAACAGGAATGCGGCGTTCTCATAACGCCGCCGCTCCCAATAAGCGCCCCCAAACGGGCCCTTAAGGTGCAAGCCACAACACAACATATATCTAATCAATAATCATAAAACTATATTTCATTGTGCTTATGAAGGAAAGATTTACATTTTTAATTTTTTTTCAGCAGAGAAAATATTTATTCGGTCCTCATGGATTCGTTGACACATATAAAGCAGCATCAAGAGAGTAAATTTATTTTCAAGCCCCGTTTTCTCAATGATAGTATGCATCAAATTATAATTCTATATATCAGCACATGCAATCGAAGGCTTTACATCTCAAAATACTCATTAAACTACATAAAAGAAGCAGATGCATTCCTTCAAACAGAAATATATAAAAAATAATACATGAAATTTATATGTTCTTCATCATCTGTTTCATCACACAGCACTTATTCAATATCTGAACAAGCAATCAATCTCCATATATGAAAAGTTGATTCTTCATATAACTATTTATGCTTCTGAGCATCATCCATTAGAGTTTTGTTGCCAACGTTTAATCCAAAGTGAATATGAGGAAAATGTGCCCACTACAAAAAAATAAAATTAACGGCTACATTACATTTCATAATTAGTGTTACTGAAATAATATATACGTGCAGCCTACAGTCCAAATATATCATCAATGTATGTAAACCTTTGCGTAGGCCAACTGTATTTAGTATTTTAATTACAAATAATATGTTTTTGGAGGATTCTTGTGTATCTCATTTTAGTATTAATGCTTTAAATTAGCCTAAAATGAATAATTCACTAGCATTATGCAAGTTTGAGGGAAGATTCATAATTATTCTATGTTTTTACTTCATTTATCACTCATATAATTTTTTTCTTAAGATGAGTACTTTTAACGGAAGAATATTCAGATCTTTATTCATGAGAAGCTAATAGTTATAATAGCCAAAGTGAACTATCAAACTTTCACATCTAGAGGGAGGTTGTTGGATGGAAGAAGAAAGGAAGAATTAGTTACATGGGATGTTAGGGGCTCTCATATAATGCATGTCACTCATTTTTTAGTTAGTGGTCCAACTCATGAGTTGGCATGTCACAACTCTTACATAGGTTATAAAATCTTGCTTTTATGTTCAGATGGAAGCTCAGTTAACTATGATAGAGGTAAGGATGGAGCAAATGTGATGCAATAGTGGAGGAGGAGGAGGATCAGAATGTGGAGACCAACCAAGAGTAGATCTATCTTTTTTATTCTACATCAATTTTTATTATTTTTACTTGATTGAATATTTTTTTAGAGATACTTGTGCAGTCGATGTTCTTTATTGTATTATTCAATTTTTTTTTTTATTTCAGCTGTTTATATTTGGTATTACATTATTATAATAATGGATGTATATAAATGCAATGCATTTTGAGTTACGAATGCAAATATAGAAATATTTCTTAGTAAGATTTTACATATATATATATATATATATAGTGCCTTTTTTCCTTTGAAGTAGATGTATTATAAACATTTCCTTAGGAAAGCATTTTAGAACTATCCTTCGTGTAATGTATGAAGAAATTATATTGTTTTTTCCTTTTCTTGCTACTTTCTTATGCTCTCTCTTTTTTTTTTTTTTTTAGTTTTCCTCTTCCTTCATTTTATTACCTCCATGTGCCTCAAAACCCTTCATTTTGATTTTCATAAAGAGAACTATATTTTTGGATATTCTATGTTGTTCGCTATGCTATCCAAGTACATTAGAATCATGATGGTTGTATATGACACAATGCACGAGCTATAAAGATGGCATATAAAATGAAGTGTCCTAAAATTTGATAAAATACTTATTATTTTCATTTAGTTTATTTAAAATTTTTACTCAATTTTTTTGCAAAAAAATAAATTGGGTTCTTATTTTTTTTTTCTTAATTTCAACTTTAAAAAGAATTTCAATTTGAATTATAAATAAGAGAATAATAGCTTGTTTATGAATTTTCATTCAGGGATTTTTCTTATATTGTTAAACCCATAATATTATATGAGTAAAAAGTATCTACCGGTTACATTTTTTTTTTATAATTTCTTCATTTTATTGATTTTTATATAATATAAATTTTTTTGTGTAATTTTTGATTATCATAACTTACTTTTTATAATCATTTTCCTATTCCAGATATATTTAAATTTTAAAATTAAGTCTGAATTTGCCCAACCTTTTGTTCAATTATATTGATTATCATTTCTATTTTGAACACATTGCATCCAAACTCTTTAACATTACGCTCTTTATATATATATAATTTAACCATGCATCTTAGCATAATCCTTTCAACATTTAATTTTTTCCTTACTTCATAGAAACATGTAAAATTCATCACCATGTGTTAGCCAAATTATTCCTCATTCAAATTTCTTAAATTAAGTTGCATTTGCATGTATTATGGTGTCACTAACTTTGATTAAATTTTAATATTTTCTCTCAACATTACAAAATTCCTATTCTACCTTAGCTTAATTTGAATTCTTTCAAATTTAGAATTATAATATCTAACATTTGGCCTTGATTTCTATAGCCACTTGTTCAACTTTAAAAATACAATTACATCATGGGCATGGGTTTTGTATTACCAAATTAGAAAAAGAGAAAATATGATAGTTTCTCTTTTCTTTCATTCAAACTAGTAAGCAAAACCAAGAGCCATCTCTTCCAAATCCAGGAAAAAACTAAGACTTGAATGTCTTAGCGAAAAATTGCAAGTCTTTGCTAGCTCTTTAATATCCCAAAAACCCACCTTTTCACATGCATTTTTGAACAAAGTCAAAGGAAAAACTAGCATGGAAGCCATCATGCAAATGTTGATTTATTCCATCTCTTATATAATCTAGTCTCCAATAAAAATTATTTATTTATGTAAGGATCATATTGCAAAGATTATTTTCGGTTTAAATTCATCTATCTATTGTAACTTTTGTCAAGTTTGATTTCTTAGTGATAAAATAGTTTGTAATTTTTCAAAATCAAATTTCAAACTAATTTAATATATTTTTATTTATTGGAACTTTTAAATTACTATTTTTTAAAACTTATTTTACTAAATATATTTTAAGGAGTTTATATTTCTTAAATACATTTTTTAGTTGCTAACATTTTATCTCCAATTTCCATTTTGCTAAAATCAAAACTCAATTATTAAAATAATGTTTAAGATTAATTAAATTTAAGGTTTCGTGACATAGAATTAGATTCCATATTACTAGTATATTGTTTTGTATGTACTAAAATAAAACTATATTTTGTTTGTAAAATTAATTATTATGTTTCTATGGATTAATTCATTTGCTTATTGAAATTAATGTTTTTGTTTGGTGAAACTAAGCTATATGATTGTAAAACTTATTTTTTTTTTATTTCAAAGCTACTATTTTAATGGGTTTTTCCCTACATAATCATTTGTCAAATATATTATGTCTAAAAATCATATTGCCTAAATTATTATTTTTAAATATTTTTGTCAAAATTTATTTTATTCTAGTTTAGTTTATCAAAATCATTATGCTAAAATTATCGTTACAACTTACCTTAACACTTTACATATAATATGAAATTGATATAAAATAGATATTGATATATTATTTTAGTCAATTACTCTATTGAGTAATGAAAAAAATAGGTGGACAAATTGAGTTATTTGTAAAATCACCATTTGGAAAAAAATCAAGCTTTCTTTGTAATACAAAGCATAAGATCTTGAATTTTCTAAAATATTTTTTGGTATGCTTGTAATCAGTTTATTTTAGATTTTAGTTCTGCTCGCCAATGCAATTGACTAGTTAGTTGATTGAATTTAATAGTGGCAAATTCTTAGCGTAGTTGTGGTTATACATTAACATATGCATAGGGACTTTTGGCTAAACTACATAAAATTTCTATCCATGCTGTTATATTTCTCTTCATTTTTTTGCATTTTTTTTGTAGTATTATCACAAATATTTTGATTACTTTATTTATTCCTTAACCCTTCATTATTATTTTGTATTACAAACCTTCAAGCTTAGTTGTGATTATCTATTTTGCATCCTTTGGTTAAAGTCATTAAAATTTAAAAATTCAATTCATCCCTCTTCTTAAGTTAAAGTTAATAAAAATTAAAGTCACACTTCATTTGGTATTATAGTTTCACCCTTTTATTTAGTTTAATAGCACTGAGTATTTCTAGTCACTCACTATGATATATGTTTTTTCGAAGGGTGTACTACCTCGAAAATATTTAAACTTAGATCACCACTACAGGAAAATGTAGCATAATATTCTTGAAAATATAAAATAAGTAACTTTCTTAATGATGAAAACATGTTGTGGCATTTGCCTTCACGACAATGTTATTCACCTAGTGTAGAGTTTAATAAAAATAAAGTTAAAAATAATTTAATTGCTAGACTGCTAATTTGTAATAATTTTTTTTGTGAATTATTACCCATTGATTAAAAAATAAATTCAATGTTAAGCATATCTATAATATGTGGCAAGCTCAATGTGATTATTGAAAGAGCTAGTGATGAAATGAGTGAACATAAAAATAGAATAGAGCTTGAATGTACACTATTTTGCACATTTCCCATTGAATGTGTTTGTGATAAGCATATTATATTTAATAGAACTAGCAGCACATTGTATTCTCTTGAAAAAACTTATAACAATAAAAATTTAGTTTATAAGTTTCTAAATACCTTCCAAAAGAAGGGGATGTTAAGGTGATACCTATCAATGAGTTGAAATATTTGAAAATGAAGATTTGGTTCCATAACATCTCATGAGTAGATAAATGCTCGAAGGGACCAAAATGATAGCTTAATAAAATAAAAAAAGGTAATATAATTTATTTGCATGAAAATGATTATGTTGAGGATAGCACCTCAAGCATAGATGTTGAAGGTGATGAAGTGGTCATACTTTTATTAAGCATTGGAAGCATACTTATGATGAAAAACCAATGACAGGAAAATTTATGAAATTCATACATCTCATAATAAAATATCATCAATAGGTGAAAGAATCAATTTGTTAATTTATAAGAAACTTGAACATATGTGAAAGGGTGCTTTTTTTATTATGTTAATGAATCAAATAATAATGATAAGGGCAGAGGCTGATGTTGTTTTAACTGCTTTGAAGTTGTCTCTTTGTTGTGAGTGGCACGGTGTCATTATTGAGATGGATTCTTTGGTTCTCTAGAATATTTGTAAGAATCACAAGGAGTAAGAAAAATTCACCACATAAAAATCCTCAATTTGATCTTAGTGTTTAAAAACTAAAGCGAGAGTTAGCCTTTCGGGGAAAGGAAGTGGGAGCTCTAGAGTGGGAGCCAATATCCTTCTAGCCTAGCAACAGTTTTAGGGACTAAACATAAGATTAGCCAATGATTTTCTATAACACTAAATCAAGGTAGATAATTAAAATTTCTCCTATTTGTCACAATATAAATTTAAACCATTTATCTCATCTCATTTCACCAGAAAGCTCATTTTTAGTGGGAAATATGTTTTTTCATATAAGAAAACTTCACCACATAAACATAGTTTAGTAGTTACTATTTTAAACTTTCTATTTAAGTTTTGATAGTTGTTAATAATTAGCTTTGTTAGTATCTTACACATTCAAAATTAGTGACAGTAATTTCGTTTGATTTTTGTGAATTTCCTAGTTAATTTATTATTTCAAATTTAAACCTTCCCCATGGGATCGATATTTAGGACTTAAAAAGAAAATTTTATATTACTTGATAACGATCCATATAATTACGTAGATTCCTATTCTGAAGTGCTTAAAGTTATTATTAATAAAATACCACATCAAATTTTTGGCACCGTTGTAAAGTTAAGTCAACTTTACAAATTTAACGAAACTATATTCAACCAAGATCAGGAAGTTGGAAAAGAGCTTTAATGAATTGTTGTTCTACTGGTATTGGTGGAGTATGTAGGAATCATTTTGGCAATTGCTTATTTGGTTTTTTGCACCGTCATTTGCAGCTAATCTCTTATGGCTGAGGATGATGTGGTATTAATTACTATGAAATTAGCCATTAGTTGTGGCTGTGATAATATTATAATTTAGATGAATTCATTGGTTATTGGGAATATTTGCAATTATCGTAAGGAGAAAATCTTTAGTTCATTAATAATTATATGAAGAATATTTTTAAGTGTCAAAGTATTTTCCAGGTGCAGTGTTTCTTTATTCATCGTTAGGTTAAACAATTTGTGAAGTGGGTGGCTAAGCAAGGTTTGGATTTGCAAAAAGTTATTTTTTCCAACAAGATTTTGGGGGGAGCTTTCTCAGCTACTTCAGAGTAAGGATTGAATGTGATGTTACTTAGTCAATTGATAACTCTAATTAAATTAGAATTTCTACATCATGCTACTGGTGAAGTGTAGAATTTAAATATATGCCACCATATTGTAAAAGTACATAATGTTTGTCATATAATAAAAAAATGCTTCATAACTCACCATGAGCTCAAGAAACCTAGAGATTCACCAAAAAAAAACATGGAACCTCACAAATTGGGCCTCAAAAAAGCATGTGGAGAGATCCTAATAATTAGTTAAACTGATTTGGGGAATTTTTTCAGTGCTCCTTTTGATCAAATTTTCAATTTTGGAGGTCTTAACAATTCACATATCATTATTGATGGGGATCACTTATCCCTGTGTTTAAAAGATGGGATGGCTTGGGCTAGTGTTCATGATGATGTGGTCAATTTGATGGGTAATGAAGTTGGTTTTAATGACATTTATTTGATTAACGTGTTGACCATACCAAAAATTCATACAACTATCACTATCAAATCTCAACTAGATGGTTTTGTAACTAAACACCACAATGCTACAGTGGAATCTCTCAATGAGGATGTCGATAAGAAATGCATCCAAACCACTCTCAATTAGAAAGTCTTCAAGAACTTTACAATTCTATAAGAATAACAGACAAAATAAAAAAATTTTGTCGCTTCTTGGAGAATTTATACTGAACCTCCAGCTCCTGTTTCAACAGTTGGGATGAAACAACTAGCACATATTTAGGGTAACATTTCCTTAACAACTGTACTAAAAAAGAAGAAACTAATTTTGATACTCAAGTACAAGATGATGCTGACCAAGATGTGTTGTTAAAAGTTAAAGCTTCACTTGATGAGGACAAGCTCATCCATAAATCCATAAAAAGAAGGAATAAATGCTCAAGGGAACTAAAACGACTCAATCCAAAATGCTAAGATCTTACAACATACTACCTTGAGCCAAAAATAAGGTATATCTATTGAAATTTCTTATGAAGTTACTAGAGGGATAAAAAAAATTGACTTGAATGATGTATAAGCTCCTTATATGGAACATAAGAGGCATTACTAACAGAGATGCCTCACATAGACTTAAAAACCTCATCAAAATTCATAGGTTACCTTTCTTTACCTTTTTTATACCTTTGAATGTTGGATGAAATAATGATAGACATATGAGAAGGCTGGAAAAATTTCATGCTCTCACTAATGCAAACAACAAAATATGGTTTTCCTAGAGGAATAGTTTGATGTGGATATCATTGAGAATAAAGACCAATGTTTATTACTTAAGGTTGCATTTATCTTTCATTCCTTTGTGGATATCATTGAGAATAAAGACCAATGTTTATTACTTAAGGTTGCATTTATCTTTCACTCCTTCTAACTCATTGTGGCCTATGCTAACTACTATAGAGACTCTAGAAGAGCACTTTGGGAGTACATGAAAACATTTAGGTAAACTACTCAAGAATCATGGATTATAGGAGGAGAATTGCATAAGATCACATCTTCCTCTAAGAGAAATGGTGGGAGCCCTCCAAGCTGAATCTAATCAATATTTTCAATGAGATAATCTAGCATGCTCAACTATATGATTGGGGTTCTCTGGTTCCCCTTCCACTTGGAGTCGTGGCAAGTTTTTTTAAATAATATATGGATTCCTTGATAATATTCATTAGATGCTGCAAAATGATAGTTTCAAGATTCAACATCTTTTAAGAATAGCTTCTAATCATTCCCTACTTATTGGGAAAATTTAACCCTACATGACCTCAGAAAAAACATTTCAGATTTCATAACTTGTGGTCCTTATACCATACCTTCCTTAATTTGATCCAAGTTAACTTGATTTACTCACCTAGTTGATCATCTTGGAATAGATTGTGTATCCTCCATAAAATATCACTAAAGCATTATAAGATTGAAATTAGGAATCTATTAACAATATTCATTATAAGGTTATAGAAGTAAGAAGCTTGGTTACAATGAAAGTTGTGGAATACAACAATAATGTCATTCCTCTGGAAGATATTCCTTTAGCACAAGTAACATTTAGAAAAATATTTTGTAAGAAAAAAGGTTGTAGAACCTTATCATATTGATGGGGATAAGAACACTCGATATTTCCATGCACTCATCAAACATAAAAGACAACTTAATGCTTTACGTAAAGTTAAGAATTGTTTGGTTGAATGGATCACAACAAAAAAATGACACTATTGATTATTGAATTACCCATTTTCATAAATTGTTTTGGGACATGACCCTCATGAGTAGCAGGGTAGTGAAAAACTTCTTGATTCCTAACTAATTCAAAATTACAAAAAATACACAACTTCCCTCCATTAAACTAAAACACTCACTAGTGATGAGATCTAGATGACTGTTAGCAACATTAAAATTTCCAAATGCATTGGGACTTGTGATTTTGGAGCCCAATTATATAAGTTTTTTTGGAACATTATTAAGGCTGACTTGATCCCTACAATTTAGAACATCTTCATAGCTCAAGACAACAACATTGAGAAGATTTTAAACCACTTAGTCTTATCTCGTTCATCTCTAAAATCATAAGTAAAATCCTGGTCTTTAGAATCCAACTCATCTTCATCATATCATAAGCCCCAACCAAGTTGCCTTTAAGAAAGGAAGAAATGTTATAAACAATATTCTTATCACTTAGGAATTGGTGTCTGAGTTGGATAAACCTTGCAAAGGTGGCAACATGATTCTTAAGATGGATATTAGGAATGCATATGAGATAATCTCTTATTCATTTATCATAAAAGTGAATCAAGAAATAGGTTTCCATTAGAATATTTACAATCTCATATCTACACTTCTCAAAAACAACAACTACTCTAATATTATCAATGGAGAATAACAATTTGCTTCATAACACATAGAGGAATTAAACAAACAATGCCTACTTTGGATCTTTTCTTTCTCTTGCAAGGAGTTTTGGTATGACTTTCAGTAGTAATAATTGTTTTACTTAATGGGTCAACAAGTTCCTACTACAAGGAGGTAGTGGACCTCTGATTAGATTGAATTTCTGAATGATTCTTTACCATTTCCTTACAATGGGGCTTAGATTAGTAAAGACTAAAAAATGCTATTTATTTGATGACATTTTCCGGAGCATTAAATCTAAGGTTCATTCTTGGGATATTAAATTCTTTTTTATGTGGATGGAATACTCTTCTTAAAAGCATTATAACCACTCTCTATCTATATTCCATCCATTCATTTAAGACCTATCTCCATTATGCAAAGATTATAAATATTCTTCAATAAATTTCTATGGGAAAGTAAAGACACCACCCTTCATTGATCTAGCTGAAAGATACATTGTAGGTCATCTAAATTGGGTGTTTTGGAGTTTATATCAATTTTTTATTCGATCATGATGTTATGGATAAAGTTATGAGCTTATAACTTCTTATAGGTTACTCTTATGAAAAGCAAAATTTTCCCTCATTCACATCTTCTTAACTGCTCAACATATAGTGTAGACTCTATAATATGTAAGGAGATGCTAAAAAATGACATCAATTGCTGAGGATTTCATTTCCTTGGAATTGAGGAAAGATAAGCTCAACTTTTGGTATGATGATTGATCTACTATGGGATCTCTTGTTGAATATTGTGGTGTCTCAATGCACCTCTCAATAATTGATGCTTATTGCTAGTCATAGGGCACTTAGGATGTGCTAAAACATCATAATTAGATGAATGTAGAAGCTTTTAAATACTGCTGCAACATTTCTATCACTAATCAGGAAAATGATACTCTTGTTTTTAAAGGTTCTACTAGGGTCTCTATTTCTAAAACCATCTACTTTACTTTTAATCATAATAAACTCATAGAGATACAAGAATCCTTTAGAGTCCACTCTGTTAAACTTCCATCTCTTTTTTTTTTCTTGGAGAATTATGCATTCCCTACTCCCAACTGATGACATCCGTAAACTCAAAGGACTTAAATTTCCATCCAACTGCCTGCTATGCAAGTGTGATAAAAAAAATATCTCTCACTCTGTTCTATTTTGTATGTATCCTAAAGAGGTTTGTAATCATAGTGTTGGTTCGGACATTCTTTGCCCTGATGGGTTTTTCTTCACTTTTATGGACCAGTTTAAAAGCTGCAATCAATCACCCAACCGCTTCCATAAGGTGTTACCTGCAGTTATTTACTAGTTCCTACTGATGACCAGAAACCACACTGAACATTAGGTTACTTAGAGTCCTTCTAAAAACCATTTTCTGTCAAGTGACTGCATAAATTCAAAAGATTATCAAATTTAGTAATGTTCATGACAAATTTCTAAGTAACGCTCCCTGTTGTATTTGGAGAGACCACATACCTACTCAACCTAAAGCCATCATGCCTCTACTCATCAGTTGTAAAATGCTACATGCTTTTTGGATCAAAGTCAATTTTGATGGTAGCTACACTCTAACTGTTGCTAACATTATTTTGATAGCCCTCAAGATATATGTCTCTTGAAATTGGAGAAAGATTGTTATAGAAATGGATTCCCATTGT
>NEWO01001017.1:127911-149426 GCA_003013225.1 Phalaenopsis aphrodite | reverse complement strand
AAGCACTCATCTGTTGTAAAAAGCCACATGCTTCATGGATCAAAGTCAATTTTAATGGTAGCTACACTCTAATTGTTGCTAATATTATTGTGATAGCCCTCAAGATATATGTCTCTTGAAATTGGAGAAATATTGTTATATAAATAGATTCTAATTGTGTTATGAAAAGTTTCTTTACTATAAACTTATCACATTGGCTCATTAATATGATATTTAGGTAGATTGCACAAATTGTGCTTCTACTTGCTTTACAACGGACATGCTTACCTAGAGGGAAATAGGCTTGCTAATTAGCTTGTAAAGGAAAGGCCTTCCTATCAAGTTTCCTTTTTAGAAAAAATTACTCATACCTTTTTGTTTTTCCTTACTAATGGGGATAAACTTGACCTTCCTTATGTAAATGCCCCGAGTTTCGGTTTGTAAGTTTTTTCTAGATTAATTTATTTTATTTTGTAATGGAAAAAAATCTATATTTTTATAAATAAAAGAATATTTCACATATTAAGAGTAAACTTAAAGGAATAATAAATTATTTAAGCTACCTCAATTTAAAATTATTTTTTTTTTTGAAAATAACACTAATGATACTTAAGTATGGCATAAAAAGCTATGAAATACCCATATGCAAACACTCAGTTAAATTTAAAATTATGGTTTAGTTTTAGGTCTATTTATGACATTTTTTTTTATTTTATTTTTTGTAACTTTTTTTTTTTGACAAGTTTGTTAACAATTCTCTTAAAGGTAAGCATTTTCTTATACTTAAAGAAAATTGAAGTTAATTTATGTGGACTTTCTTGGAATTAGTAGCTCTTTTAATCTTAGTGGCAAGTATTGTAGTTTTCTTATCACAGATATATCTTCTAAACAATACCTAGTAAAGTTTACAGTTGTAGAAAGTTAGAATATAGCTTGATTGAGTAATGGAAGAACTATTTATGAGAATTCCAATTTACTTATATATTCTTAAGTAGAATCTATTAATATGTTAAAATGATAAATAAAATTTATTTGAAATTTATTTTAAAAAATAATTATTTTTAAAAACTAAATTAAAATATTCTTTATGTAAATTTTTTATCTTGAATATGAAAAATCTTTTCAACATATTTTATAAAATAATGATAAATTTTTTTTAGTTTATTTTATCTTTAAAATAGCTTCTTTTGTATTAAATAAATGATAATTAAATATTTAAGAATCCAAAACATATAATTTATAAAATTTAGTAAACCCCAATAATAATGATGATTATTTGCCAAAATAATGGCACATATTAAGATTGGTCCAAATAAATTAATTAAATGAGATTCATTTCAAGTTGTTATAACAAGAAAACATAATAACGATGTGGTAGATTACGTTGCATTTTTATTTAGAAAAGAACACAAATTTATTGAAGAAGTATTGTAAGATATATTTGGATTATAGCTGTGGATAAATGCTTAAATAAATTTGGGAGAAATGATGTTTGAGAACTATTCTCATGATTTTAAAGCTTAACATTTTATTAGAATAGAATTGCTTTGTAAGAAAAAGTGAGATAAATCTAAATGTGTTATCAAATTATATAAAGTCAGGTTCATTGCACATGGTTAAACTCAGGTTGAGGGCATACATTTTGAAGAATCTTATGTGCTAGTAAAAAGATTCAAAGATGTTTTACTGATCCATACTTATGGATATTTAAAAAGGTTCAAACTTTTTAAATGAATGTCAAAAATACACTTCTATATTTTCTTGTAGAGCAACTTCTTAATCTTTAGTATATTATTTATCTTGAAAATATACTCAATTAAAAAAGCACTACATGATTTAAAATAGGATCCTCAAGTTTACTATGATAGTTGAGAATTTACTCAAATGAGCATGTATTTAAAAGAGGTGGAGAAGATAACACCCTATTTCTTGAGAATATTGGAATCAATTTATTTTTTTTAGTAGTGTATGTATGTGATACAATTTCTTAGAAGTAACAATGAATCTTTATGTTATGAATTCTCATCCTTATGATAAAGGAATTTAAAATAATTATGATGAGAGAACTCAACTTTTTCTTGAGATCTTTAGTTCATGAAGCGATAAAATATATCACATTAATTTGTTAAACTAAGTACTAAATAAATTGATGGAAAGGTTTGGCATAAGATAATTCAAATGGAATAAGATTCTCATGAGCCATACTACCAAGTTAGATTTAGATTAATTAAGAAATATATTTAGTCAAAAGAATTGAAAAATTACAACGATTTCACTACTATATCTTTCAAATAACATATTTGATATAATTATTTCAATGCGCTTAGTTTTAGGCCAATTTAAATGAACGACTTCAAACTGTAAAAAAGTAAATATTTTATTAGTAGATAGTGCATTCAAATTAAAATTTTTGCATTCTAAAGATTCCATGTCATATGATTCATGTGTTTTTTTGATATTACATGTTATGTTAGATGCAAAGTCAGCCGGAGTAGCACCTCATGCTCATAATAAATTTTAGGTTGATCATTTGTATCTTGATCCTCTAAGAAGCAAAATTTAATAGATTTATCTCTCCATTTAGATACAAATGATCAACCTAAAAACTAAATACATAGTTGAAGATACTTGTGTTGCTTAAGCTCCTTAATTAACATAAGTGGCAACATAAAATTATGACTTTAAGTTAGAACACATCTCAATTATGTTTGATAGCTTTAGTTTTACTATCTTAAATATGTATTCTATTTAACATTCTTGTAGTAAGGATATTTAAATTAGACATAACCTAATTAGAAACCATGATTAGAAAATTTGATGTTGACATAGATTTTTTTAATTTTTAGTTAAAGTTTTCTTATGTTTATAAGAAAAAAAATTAGCTGAAGAATAATTTTTCGCTTT
This sequence comes from Phalaenopsis aphrodite, assembly GCA_003013225.1. Taxonomy (NCBI): domain Eukaryota; kingdom Viridiplantae; phylum Streptophyta; class Magnoliopsida; order Asparagales; family Orchidaceae; genus Phalaenopsis; species Phalaenopsis aphrodite. The sequence goes on along the minus strand of NEWO01001017.1, from coordinate 146,543 downwards.
GAGATAGATGAATATTATGCTAGATCGTAATCTTTAAGGTTTTGTTTTTTTTTTTTAAATTTAATGTTTTTGTTCCTTACAATATTTTCATGTGATTCAAAAAAGTTGAGAAGAATATATGTTGGTGTATACAAAAAATTATGCATGTATTTTCATGAGGAGAAATATATAATTTTTATATTTCTTGTCTTTAAATTTAATAACATATTTTAGTAAATGCATTGGTAAGGGGGAAAATAAAAGCCACCTAACAATAACAATGATTCAAAAATGTGATGTGATAGTCAATTTACGTCTTCATTATAACCAATTAACCACATTATTTTACTATCATTAAAATGGGAGGTCGAGATTGTTAGGCCCATGTTCTAAATACTAATCATATAAATTTTGATGATAATAACATTGTTGGGATGTATTAATGTGGTATCTAACTGTTGCAGGTAGATTGTGATCATGATAATTTGAATCAGCCTGTTACACAGGTTATGCATATTGTTACCTATCTTATGAGCATAGAAACAATGAAATCACAGCTGGTGAAATAAGACTAGAAGAATGATTTAAAATCAAGTTTGAAGAGATTATTTTAATTTTGTTGTGCATTAGAACCTGATATTATATTCACATTTATGATTATAAGCTCACAAAAGAATCTTATATGCTAAAATCAAAAAAATGAATTTCCATTTAAGATACCTATAGTCAATTTTTTTCCTTTTATTTTCCTTCTACTTTTTTTTTTTTTACTTTTAAATAGGTTAGAAATTTTTTATTTTAATTTGACTAATTAAAATATTTTCTTTCAGTTTAAGAAAACCTGCATATGGCAACACCTCTCACATATCCTTTCTCTTAAATGATTGCTTCCTTGAATTTATTTGTTTTATAGTGCTTCTCATTTATTTTAAAATTAATATATACATAGTTTGCAACTTTAGGTTAATTATTGATTTCATTTTGCCTTTTTTTAGATCAAGTTGTCATAAAACTTACATTATAGGATTGAAATAAACTTGGTGGTTAATGGATATATGATATTTTTTATTTTTATTTTTATTCTTTTTTTGTGAAGTATGGCTCGTAATTCATTATCAACCGCTTGATCAATAAGATATGGCATCAAAACGGCAGGAAATGCAGAAGAAAGAAATAATCAAGCTTTGTATGGCTCCGAATGCTAAAAGAAATTCTAAAGTAGCCGTGCATATTAATGCTAGTTGTTGATACTTGGTGTTTCTACTTCTTAACAAAACTTACAACTTACATTCTTAGCTGCAGCACTGAAAGCTTCCCTGTGGCTAATGTCAGGGTTACTTGCTTTGATTCTTTGGATCTCTTCCCTGTTAACATGGAAAGAAAAAAAAATGAATTTTTATATAATGTAATAGCTGTTTCCAAATAGTTGGTATTTGATTTATAACCCTAAGAAGGTGCTGGATGAGAGCAGGTTTTAACATTTAAAAAATTCATAAATGCACATATCTCTTGCATTTTAGCTACTGCCTGGACTTAGTAAATTCTATGACAATTCCTGTTAAAAGGATTTACCAAACACCCTCTAATGAATTCTTCATTTATAAAGCGGGAAATAAAAATGTAATCTTTCTTATCTGTGATTTTTATAAAGTCATCTGTTTCTTAATATGTAAATGAAGTTTATTAGACTTGAAAGAGAATAGATATTGTAAACTTACTTAATGAACTTGTTATAAGCTGATGGTACTCTCTGCCTCTTTTCTGGTGCTGGTTAGAAGACAAAAGGTGAAATTCAAACAGAATAATTGTTAGAGTATTTGGAAGTTACAGCTTTATTACTTTCCCTTCTTTTTTTAAATAAAAGTAGATAATTACATAATGTTCAGATTTTGTATAAAGAAAAATATATTTTTGCACTGTTATATAGCCTAATTTTTTTTCCAAAATAATAAAAATCAATTAATATATAGTTTTATTAACCGCTTTTGTGCTGCATGATGAAGTAAATGAGATAAACTAGGTGACAAAGTTGTTTAATAATTATTTTAACTAAGAAAATTAGCTCTTACGGCGATTTGGCAGAATTCCTTGTTGACCAACGCCAAATGTGTTGACTTCTGATGCCCTACTGCATTCAGAAACTGACCCCAGATGCACATGGAGATCCTCAGTTTTCATGTCGCACTGAATTTCCTGCCACCGAAACCCACTATGTTCATGTTATTGGTAAGTATTTAAATCTTATTCGGACATTTCAGATTTGTAGTTCTTGAGTGTTTTATGAGATGTTTATATCAATATTTTTGGGCAAATTTAAGTCACTTAACTTCAATTAATTGCATTTCTTTTGAATTTCTTACAAGAAATTACAAGTACATATTCTTTTATTAGGTGCAATTTTTACACACTTTTTATATATGAATAAACCACCAAAAAATATATAGTTTTTTTATCTTATCTTAAATAAAAGGAACTCCTCAGAAATATAATAATTTCATAAATATATATTTTGTTTTTTGTTTAACCTTAAACAATCCATTTTACTAACCAAAGAAAATCCTCTTGCAAGTCCTGATATTTAAAATATTTTGTTATGGGGACATGGTACACAAATATATTAAAATGGTTAAAAAGAAATAAGTTATTGATTACGTTTACACAATAGAAAAGACTCTTTTATGGATTATGGATGTCATAATAACATCCTTTGAATTGTGTTGACATCATGTTAAAGTTAGGGCTATCAAAATTGCTCGTTGTTAGCAAACAGCTCGTGTTCGGCTCGTTCGATAAGTTAATGAGCCGAACAAGAACAAAGTTTTGTTCGTTCGTGTTCGGCTCATTTTGGCTCAAAATACTGTATTTAAAATAATTAATTGGCTAAAAGCTACACATATTTATAATCAATTAAAAATACTAATTAGAAAAATAGAATAAAAATTATTAAATTAGATTCAAATGATCTTTTAATATAAGTAAGAGTTTTTTAATCTTGTCACAATCCTTAACATCTTATGTATAAGTGATTAGGATTGTCAAAAAGTCTCTTTGTTCGCAAACAGCTCGTGTTCGATTTATTAAGCGTGGACTTATACCTCTAGTTAAAATGAAAAAATAAATAAAAATTTATTAATGAAAAAAAAAAAATCTTTTTTCCCTTCGAAACATATCTGACTCAAAATCATTACTTTTGCAAAAGTGAAGCCATAAGATCCATATTCAGTCATTATTGAGATAGCGCATTGGTTGGGCTTCACATAAGCCTACAGTTACTAAACAGTGAAAAATAAACTAAAGCTGACAGCAAATATTTTTCCTTAGCATGCTGAGATACTGAAATTAGTACCGCCAAAGCAGGGATATGTTAAACTCTACGCATGAAGGATTTCATATGTAAGCAAATGTTTACCTGTTTATTTTGCTGAGTGTCAGTTAGAACCATACCCCTCATATCCGCTGATAAAAGATTGGAACAATGACCACATCTTACTGTAACAATATTAGACATACTGTTGCTCGGGATATTTACCTGCAATTAAATATGTCATACTATTAACAATATTAGACACAAGTTGCACTAGAAGAAAATTAGAAGAAAATTAGTCTCCCTCTTTTTTCTCATCACTTTTAAAACTCTCGCAGGATTATTTAAAAGCTATACAAATCACATTTTATATGACTAATCAAACAACATATTTTGTTGATTATATTTTCCTAACTATACTTTTGCTAGTGAAAAATTTCTTTCTTCTACGATCTTTGCATTGAATCTCAGTTATAAACTGCAAATTACTGTCAGCCAGTAACCAGGAAAGGCTCTGCAGTATTTCGAACTAATCATCGTCAAGCATTTTGGAAGAAAATTATTGTTGGAAAGTGACTTGGTAATCATGGTGATACATCTTTAGTAAACTTATCATAAACTTCCAACCAGCACATTGATATTCTCTTTTCAATCTTCCCTGTCATACTTTTAATCATATAGATTTTAGGTTTTCTTTAGCATATTAATTCAATTCATAGCATGATTTTGTTAACGCACTTAAATTCTCAATCTTTCCCTCAAGAAAACATTTATAAGGTTGTAGAATGTAGATCACATTTATGAATCCACCATATTGGCATATTGTCTTTACTTTCAGCTCTTACCATGTTCAAGAAAAAAATAACAAGAAGTTCCAACATAGTTAAAATAAATAAATGTTTGGTAATGATAAAAAGAAATCATTAAAATACATTTACCTTTCTTCATTATGCCTAAATTTGTAATTATGCCATTCAACTCTAAGAATCTGTTATTTTAGATTGGATACAAATTTTAAAACAACAAACCTTTGCTAATAAGCCTTAACGTACTATGAATTTTCGTGCATGTATTATTTTCTTAAATATGCTTTATTGCTTCAAAGTTTTCCTTAATTCATTGTTCATTTTCTCCAATTTTGATATCCTTTTTAAATTTTATTTTATCTCCATAAAAAATCTCTTTTACTGTAATAAATGCAAACGATATTAACGTTATAATTCAAAAATTCACTTATCTACTGAGCCTAATCCTTATCAATTTTACAATCAATAATGCTTAGTTGAGGAATATCAGTATGATAATCTTGAATGTTAGAACTTCTAATATTATTATTCATTTAGCTAAAAATTGTACAAACTCTTCACATAAAGATTTTATAAGTAAAGAAGTAATATCAAAATTAATTCTTTTCTCTTTTGCTTAATGTTGGTATTTTCTTTTTCTCTTGAACATTGAAAAAAAACGTAATATTTTTTGTAGAAAAACATACTTCCTTAAATCTAATTCTAAATAGTGAATTATATAATCCTTTGCCTTTTCAGGTGCCTCAAGTTATACTTTTTAGTTTACTACTATCAAATATATCCAAACTTTGTTAAGCATTGAATACAGAGCTAAAAACCCTCAATTCTCATAATATACCCTAACTTACTTAAGCATATAACATAAAACTAAATACCCTGAATTCCCATACTTTTAGCCTTAACTGATCATTGTTGAATTGTTTAAAAGTTGTTGATGGACATCTATTTGTACGATAGCATATTATTATTATTACACCTATCAAAATTCATGTAATCTAACATTATAGTACATGCATGTACCTCACATTTTCTTAATAGTGATGTTGAAACTCTTTTAATGCTCATTCTATTATAATTTACATTTAACAATTTTATTCTTTAATATAACTTAATTCTTGCAATGTTATTTTAGTTACAACAACAACAATAACAGCAACAACAAGCTTTGAGGTTGGCTACACTAATATATTTTTCTCCATTATGTCCTATTGAGTGTCATAATTTCATTTAATTCTAATAAATTAAGGTAGTTCTATATACAATATTCCCAAAACTTTTAGGTTTGCATCTGCCTTCTATCAGATGGATGATGTTTAATCTGATCAGACCATTTAAGACGATTCTCTTTAATATTGTCTTCCACTAGAGCTGCACTAACCCTTTCATAAATACATTAATTTAGCATTATCTTTAAGTGTCAAGCCACTAATCCAACTCATCATTCTCATCTCAGCAACTTTTAACTTAGTTTTATGCTTATCTTTTAAACGCCAACATTCTTTACTATAAGCATTGTATGTCTCTCCGACATCTTATAAGGTTCTACTATAAGTCTAAGTAGTACTTTCTATAACATAATAAGCCCATTGTTATTTTAGTTGATCAAAAAATTTTTTTTGACTTGGTAATAATGCTAGTACTTATCCTTTTTTCTTTCACTATCTATTAGAATCTACTAATGATTAAAAAAATCAAAGGATTTATTCATAAATTTTAAGAGTTTAAAGTTATAGATTCTTTATATAATAATTAATCAATAATAAGAAATATTTTCTGCATGATGAGATTATAATTTTTATGGACCCCATTTAAAATGAATTACATAATCGTAAGTACTCTTCATAACTTGATAGCATTTCATGCATTAATAAAAAAAACATTCATCACAAAAAACATAAAATTTTATTATGATCATTGCCTAATAATTCTTATATAACTAATTTATTCAAACAAAATTTAATTGCATGTCTAAACCTTTAATTAATGCATTGGATTGGAATTTGGTATGTTCTTAGTTATTTTCTTATTACATTTCATTTGTAGAAATTAAATTTTCTGTTACCCTTCATCACAATGAGAGACCTTAGATATTCTCTAAATCCGATCTAATATCAATCATAAATATACATCTATTTAGATCTAACATTGCTAAAAAAGTCAAGTTCCATTTATAACTCAAAAATATATCTAACATTTAATACTACTCATTCTATTTTATTAAACCTTTTCAAAAAAAAAAAAATCCCGCTCTAATGATCATGAATTTTTTATTCTTACCTTGTAATAGTCAACCACCACCCATTGTCAAAGAGAATTTATCTTATTAATCATTATTATAAAACATGTAAAATACCCAACAAAATTCTATTATACAATAATTTTATAAATTTATTGTTGATTCCATTAAAACTTTAACAAAATCACGCCTATCCATTAGAGAAGTTAAATCACACTCTTTACATTTTCTTCTTTATTTCTAGAAATTTGCTAAAAAAAAAATTTTTTTCTTAAATAATTGTTATAAACTTTTCAACTTGGTTGTCGCAAATGATTTGGTTAAAAAACAATATTAGTTCCCTTACTTTTATATCACATCCATTGATTTGAATTAAGAGTGTATCTTTAAAATTCTCAAGGGATTATGATAATGAAATAAACTTTAAAAAAACTCAAACTTCACCTTCAACAACAAGTATATGTAACTTCTACGTTCAATTTGTTAAATGACATTAAACTAATTCAGAATCATGATAAATTTTGTTATATATAATTAGACTGTTTACAATCCAAATAGTCAAGAAAACAAAACATGCTTCTTAGGCTTCTTTTATTTATGTTGCTTTTTTTTTTCTTTCGATTTGTTAGCAATTTGATTGTAGCACACTCAGTAAAAAGAAAAAAAGAAATTGAAATTCCATTTTTTTTTGCTTTCATGACATGCAGGTTAAGAGATGTCAGTGTCACTTACCTTTAAAAGGAAACAAGTGTGAAAACCCTACCATCCTCTTTAATCTATTTACTTGAGCATTTGATACCAAAAAGAAAAATTGTTCACCTCGTTAAATATAAAACATCTTTTTCGATGTAAAATGACAGTATCTCTTTGTGACCTTCTGAAACCACTTATGTCCTAACATGCCTCTCTTTCACAACACAAAATTAATGGATGGAAGAGAATTGAAGAAATGTAGAGAGAGAGAGTTAAAGATGATATACATCACCAAGTAATTCACTCTTCTTGAGTTTTTATAAGTGAGAGGAATGGGGGAAGCTGAAATTTACTGGTCTATTAATGTGCTCAGAAACATAAAAACAGAAAACACCTAGCACTAGAGATAGAATTATGAAGTTTATTGTACCTTTCGTAATAATAATTTCAAATAAACTCTTTAAGCATTATTAACCACCACAAAACATCAATAAAAGGCTCGGCACAAGCGGAGCTTTGGACTGAGTTCTAGTGGTTGCAACATGACAGAATTATGTCCTTTTCAATTTAGAATTAGTCAAGTAAATGATTTTATACACTTGTAATCATAAGAAAAAAAAATCTGTTGACAGATAACACAATTTAGACATTGAAGCAGTCCCAAAAATTGTCACAGAAACATCTAATCGGTTATTTCGTTGTTCCATAAGAATTTGAAAAGAAAAAATTATGGTGCCCAAGGAAACAAGGCATCTAGATAATGACCACATATCCAAAAAGTCATGGGAAGGAAATTAATCGAATTTAAATTCACATTAATTAAGTTTTACAGTTATTAAATCTTGGAAAGTAACTAAAATACTTGCCCTAACAATCTTTTCAATCAATTCAAACATGATAAATTGGTCTTTATTTTTATATTTTCCATCTTTGAATGTTTTATTTTATGTCGTTTCTAAGCTTTACTTAACACATAAAAATAATAATAATTAATATAACTAATGGTAGAAATTTCATTGAACATTTAACAATGACATTACCTCTATGTAGCAAAGCCCAATATTTCACTGCACAGATGATCCCTAAGAAAGGTCAAATATTTGTTTCGATTCATTGTTTAAATAATTCTCAACTGACATCGAATGGAAGCCACACAACATACAAATGATATCAAAATCATCACTTAGTGTTCACTCTCTATTATATGAAAAAAATATATATAGTCAAACATATTAGATTAATAAACTTAAACTCTTTAGTCAAGCACAAATTTCCTTTTTTTTAGTAAGAAAAAAACTCTAATATCTAAGTGATTTTGAAAGCTCTTGTGGAGCTTAAAATATCCATTACTTTCTAACAAATTAATTAAAAAATAGAACTTTTTGTTAACTCTTTAAGATCTGAAATCATGAACCGCGGCTTGGATAAACAAATTAACAGGCTCTATTTTGTGAAGCCTTGCATTAGAGAAAGAAAGAAACGGGGGGAAGAGAAAGAGAGAGAGAGAGAGAGAGAGAGAGAGAGAGAGAGAGTAGCATACGGCGAGGACTGTGGTGCAGAAATTGCAGTGGACATAGCAGACTTTGTCCGGCAAGAGTTGGGAGACCTGAATCGACATTTTTTTTTTCTTCTACTTCTATTTCTTTTGTGATTAGATCCAATCCCTCCCAAGTTTAGCCTTTGTGCATCTATGATCAGAAGAAGTTGAGAGAAGAGTGAGACTGATGCAACTGCAAGATAAGCTTACGTGTTTGTCTTTGTCTGTGTGGGTAGAGAAAATATTAAATTAAGACTCCTAATGCCATTTTGCGTTAGGAGTTCGATAGTGGGGCGTCACTTGTCAAATGACACCACTGTAATATATTTTTTGGGGGACTACTTTACACGTGACGCTGCACTATTAGGCACCTAATGTATTAGGAGTCCTGACCTAATATTTTTTCATGAAATATTAAATCAGGACTTCAAATGTAAATTTGTATTAGGAGTCCACGTGTCAAATAATCCCACCGTAATATACTTTTCTGGGGTCACTTGACACGTGACGCCCCACCGTTAGACTTCTAATATATTAAGAGTTGTGACCTAATATTTTCTCGTGTGTTTATGGTATGTAAATTGAGAAAGGAGGAGGATGTTAATTGGTATCACTTATTCTCTTTCTCTCTCTACATTGGGTGTTTGAGACAGTTGAAAGTGACACCAGCAAGATTTTGACAGTATTGGAGGAACCAAAAATTGAGGGAGAAGTGCTGCTGTATGGGGGTTGAAGAAGAAAGAGGAAGTTTATGATGAATGAATGAATGACTGGGTGGGACTGTACTATTCCTATCACTTTCTCTGTCTTCCTTTTCATGACTTCTTCAGGCCACCATGTGGGGCTTTGAAGGCGACATTAATGTGCGATGGAGGAAGAGAAGTAGGAGACGGGATTAATTTAAATAAATTTCAAAAAGAAAACAAATGAAATTTTTAAAGCATTACGTAAGTTACATGTACACTCCTGCTGAATGCATTTTTAAAAAAAATTATATTATTTATTTTATTTTATTTTAAGAAACTTTAAACAGCGGTTTGCATGATTTCAATGAGAAAATATGTACTGTTTGTTTGTTAGCGTATATGCTAGATGCAATGCATGAGCCAATATTGATGGGTCACATTTTTTTAATAGAAGTTGATCTTATTATTAGTAAAATAAATATATAAAATGAAAGCATTAACCCTAAAAAAACAAAAGAAGAAGAAGACAAAAAAATCCAAGTATCATGAAATTGCCATATTCACAGTTTATGATACAATGAACCGTATTTTAAGATTCAAAATGTATAACACTATCAACATAATTTACAATAAAAAATGTCAGACTTAAAATATTAATAAATTTCATCAAAAAGTTGGCACAAAAAATAATTTCCTACTCAAAAGCAAAGAACAAATTAACTATACTGAAGGAAAACATGTCAAGGATTTTGTGTAATTGAATAAAAATAAGGCTTTATTGTAGTTTATCAAGAAAATAAGAAGCTAGAGAAAATATAAATCTCTTATAAGAAAGTACTTTTATTAAGGGTCGAGGGTTGTGTGTTAGAGATTCAAGGTAAAACGTTGTGTTTTTGATGGGGAGATGTAAAAATTGAAAGAAAAATGAAAGCATATGAACTGGCATTTATATATGAACAACATGGAGAGGATATGAAAGAAATAGTGATGGTTTTTTGAATTGATGATTTTTTCTAAGGGAATATTAATATGCCAACAAATTGAATTATCTTGCCCACGTAAGAGTAACTACAGAGTTGGGGTCTTTTGTTACCATCTCTTTATAGTTGTACAATCTTTATTTAAGCACAAAAATTATTATTTGCCAATATATCAAAAACAAAAGAAATTCAAGAGGCTAATAAAAAAGGGCCGAAACCAAAACAATCAAATCTAGATATAGTTTATTTTCGAATCCCATCTAACAAAACTAATATAATTAGGGTTGAGGGTAAAGTGCATTAAAATTTAGAATCTTTGCTACTTTTTTTGCCCTACCATGTTGCCTCTTAAGTTTGAATTCATGGAAATAGATTCTTCCATGAGATATAGTAAAGATATTAGCAATAGTAAGTTAAGTTATGATGTTACCAATGATGTTGAGATCCATATTTAAACAACTAAATGATGAATAGGCCAAATTCTTTCTTGAGCAATAATAACTTCTGAAGAAAGTGAGATAATTATGATGACTTGAGGATACATATTAAAAGAGGACAAGAAAGTCATATCCCAATGAAAAATGAAAATCTAAAGTCTAATAAAAAATGATGATGACATCAAACCTTTTACTATGTTAAATTGTTAAGGATTAAAAAATTTGAGTATTTTTTTTAGCAAGAGATACATCAATTGTAAAGTAGGTAAACTTAAATCATTGACCATGAACAAAAAAAAAGATATTAATGGAGAAATGAGATTAAATCCATGGTATTTATTAGGATCATGAAGATAACACTGTTTTTATGAGGAGAAAGATCAACAAAAATTGAAAAAAAAAAAGATAAAAATTTATATTGTTTTAAATGATTCTTTTTAATGTGAGGGAGCCTCCTATGGATTAATGTTGTATGTGGATTGAAGTTGAACATAGTTCTAACAAAATTTTCCCCAAATTTACATGCTATGCACTATTAAGAAAATGACAGCAATAACTCCTCTCATCATAATACAGGAAAATGAGGTATAATGAATGACCAAATTATACATCGGAATAAATGTACCAATTTTCAACAGCAGAATGACTGTTTATCAGGTCGACTATTAGCGACATCTTAACAACATGACATACCGTCATTTAGCTACAATAATATTTCTACAGAAGGTTTTTTATTATTACCGATGAAATAGTCTGTCGATTCTAAACAAAAATTAACTGTCGACCATAGTATGTAGGTTATTTAGGAACAGTCATTTAGTGGGTGTTAACCGATGAGTTATTTTAATATACAACTAAGATGATTGTCAGTAATAATTTTACGAAATGATGGATTTTAGATCTCTTGTAAGTTGTTAATAAATGCTCTAATTTAGCCCACCCCACTTAAATCTCTCATTTCCTCTTCTTTCATCTCCCCGTGTTGCTACCCTCCCCCTCCCCCTTGCCCTAGCTTCTTCCCTCCCTTCCCGAAAGCTTCAATCTAGCCCTTGCCCTAGCACTCTCTCGATTTTGTTTAAGACCCTCTCCTTCACACCCAAACCCTAGCTAGTTGGGATCGAGTACGTTTGGATCACGACTTTCATAGACCCGATATTTTCATTTTTCTCCTTCTTTCGCCAAATTCCTACCCAAAGCCATTGACTGAGGTAACTTTTCATTTTTTTTTCACATGATTTAATACCTAAGGGGCTATTTGGTTGCACATTGGATTTACATTAAGGGGTGTTTAACTACATGTAAGATTTAAGTTAAATATGATTTACAAAGGGCTATTTAGTTGCAAGTAAAACTTAGTTTGCATAGGATTTAGTAAATATTGTAAATCTGGATTTATCAAATCTTGATGTGGTTAAATCCTGAAAACTATTTGTTATGTTAAGAAGTAAATCCTACTAAATCCTGAAAAACAGTTTGGTGATTTTGATAGGATATAATAGGATTTACTAAATCTCATAAGCTTCAAATTCTCTAAATTCGTAAATCTTATTTTCTACAAGATTTGATAAATCTCATATTTAAGGAAGATTGAATGAAAAATGAGATTTAAGAACTTGGAGGATTTACAGAGGCATTTTTTTTCCGTTTAGCATTATTTAGCTTAAATACTACAGAAATCCTACTTAAAATTGGTTACCATACAACCCTAAAATTCTTATGAAGTCATTTTGTGCATTGATATACCCTAACTTTATTTTAAGAAATTATTCATGGAAATCCTCAAAGTGCAACAATCATCATAAATAGTATGTAGACATCATCTTCATTATCTCAAGGAGAACATTGTAAAAAATTTCTTATACATATCCACAAGCTTGAATAGCTTGATGCTTGATTCATTATGATTAGGAAAATCAAATAAAAACTGAAATTGTCATGTTAGTTATTGCTTTTCTTTTTATGTTATCGAAATATGCTTTATCACTTGATATGAACTAAATGAGTGATGTGGGGTTGAAGTTATTCTCTTTAGGTAATGTCTATTCTGTAGATATTTTTCTTAGACTTATATACTTCTATTGGTATGGATTAAATGTTTCATATTGAACATTGGTGCTTTTGTTCAGATTTGGTTTGCTATTTAAGCTAGTTGTTTTTTATGATGTTAATTTATGGTTGATAAGCTTACATTCCTTTCTTAATCTTCACTGGTTGGTAAGATTGGTTTTTTAATCTATGATGAATTCCAACATTAATTAAAATTCAACCAGTTATATATTTAAAATCTACGATAAAATTTTAATGTTTTCCAACAGGAAAGTTTTGAGCTCTAGTTGTTTAGTCTTCTTCTCTTTCTTTTGGTGGTTTTTATTTTTTTTATGGTTCTTGTTGGTATGGTTTGTATCTCCTTTTCCTATACTTGTCTTGTTTGATTTGATTTGTTGCTGTAGATTTTTCAGGACTTCCTTTCGTCCTCTTTGAAGCTTTTAATGTTTTTGATTTTCTCTTAATTAAAAACCTTATACCCAATTGTTTAAATGTGATTGATATTGTGTATGCCTAAATATAGAATTCCAAAATATTTGTTTAAAAATATTTACAAACATACCACTAAATTCCAAGGTAAATTACATAAAATGTAATTTTAGTAGTAGTAGGTCTAGTGGTACAGTTGTAACTATGGGTGATCAAATCATTAAAAGGTGTAAACATTTTAGATATCTATGGTCTATTGTTCAAAGTGATGGAGATGTTATGTGTAGAACTTAATTTTGTTGGTTGAGGTGGAAGAATGTATCAGACTTATTGTGTGATAAAGATACCTCTTAGACTTAAAGTAAAATTTTATAAGATGGTGGTGAGACCTGCAATGTTCTATGATATAGAATTTTGGGCAATTGATTAAAGAGCTATTTTGTTGCAAGTTGGATTTAGTCTAAAGAGGATTTAATAATACTCCATAACTAGAATTATCAAATCGTGAGGTAGTTAAATTTTGAAAAGTATTTTGTATGTAAGTTAATATTTTTAGTGGTACATAGTGTAGGGATGTGAAATTAGCTCAAAAAATGATAATCACTCAGAAATTAATTCTAAGTTTAAATAGTAAATGAAATTCATATTAAAATAAACATACTTAGCTATGAGCCAAAAATTTGGATTGAATTTATTTTGAGCCAACATCATCTCAGCTCGAAGTTGGATTGTTTAACATCTTAGTAATATTAGTTCTATCGAAGATCATTAATTAGTTAAAAATTTAATCCTAATCCATTATGAAGTCTCCCTCTAATAGGGCATGCCACTATAGCTACACCAGCACTCTCACAAATGTATTTGTTTCATATTTTTTTCTCCAAGTAAAAAACCAGTTATAATCTCTCTCTATAGCTTGTATTTGTTTCATATTTTTTTACACTATGTACCACAACCTCCAAAACTTTTAACTAGATTATTTACACACCTCTAATAAAATTCTAAGAATGACTATTTCATACGATGTAAAAGCTTTTATTTTTTCCTCTAATAAGAAATTTAATTTCCATTTTGGCAATATAAATTTGATTTTTGATTGGAGGAAGAATTAAAATCTAATACTTATTATTGAGCACTTCCTTCTCAGAATTTATTTAGAGATGTAAAATTAATCTAGTAAGAGACTTTGTTTAGATGAGAACGCTTAGGTAGATATAGCTTTACACGTGTGGAGAAATTGTGAAACTCATGAAAGAGTTGGCATAGCTATAGTGAGAGACAAGATTAGAAGTAAAATATGGATAAATAATCACTGAATATTGAACAATGGAGTAACGAATTAGGGCTACTTAATTGAAGATGATATTTTTCTTAATAGAAAATAAGTTCTCCTGATGGTTCAAAACACATGTAAGTTAGTGTTTTAAAAAACTATTGAACACATAAGATAGTTGTTATAAGGTATCATTAATGACAAACGAGTTGTTTATGCATTACTAGATTCTTAATCAGAATTATATAGTAATGGATAGGGCTTGCTCAATTTTTCTTGGGGAGCTATGCACATCATTATAAAATGGAAAATAAAAGATGTGAATAAGTGCATGTTTTATATGAGCTCTTGATCAGAAGGAAAAGAGGACTTATAATTTTAGTGTTTTTGTTAAAAAAAAAAAAAAAATAGACGATAAGATAGGTTATTGTGGGATTCTTGACAAAGTTATTGAACTATCTTATCACGACTCTATTGGTGGGAGTGTATTCCTTTAATTGGTTCAATTCAATTTTAAATCATGAAATAAGGGTTATCTAACTGTATAATATCATAGAAGTAAAACTAACAGGAGATATAGTCAATTTGGTCCATTCATTTTAGCAAGGCAAGCAAGTCAGGTATTTTATCATCTATATCCCCATAGAATAAGAGACAAAGTATTGTGGATAGTAGTTGTAGACGGTTAAATGGTAGCGGATATTGATATTCAAAATTCAATTGAACTAACTCATTATAAAATAAAATCGATAAAGTTATACATTCAACTTGATGCTATCAATGAAAGGGTAAATTTAGTGGATGTTGATAACGAGCACAAGGAAAACGACATCAATGAGCATGATTCTGTCAAAGGTTTGGATGAAGTAATTTGAACTACATCATCAAGTGACTCATTAGAGGTTGTTAACAAAGATGTGTAGGTGTTATTTTATTTTTACTTTGTACTTTTGTGTTTTCTGTTTTAGAAGTTTGTAAATTACACTTTATATTTTTCCCTTCTATTTATTGCGTACTTTTTTATTTTCAGTTTCAGCAGTCTATAGGTTGCATGCAATTTAGTGTTATCTATTCTTTTTAATGTGTAGTATTTTACTTTCATCTTTAGTAGTATGTAAATGCACTAATTAAATTTACATTCTTGCTTGCAAATGACTTATGGAGGGAGAGGCGGTTTGCCCCTTTCTCTATGGGAGGGTACATGTTGGCTTGCGGAAGTATGTCGACCAATGAGGCCATGATAGTGGTGGTATAGAGACCACCACACCAACATTGCTTCTAGTCTCAGCTGCTACATAAGCACCTCCACCAGTCATGACCATGACACCACTACTGCCACCAGTCATGAAACTACCACTGCTACCAGTCATGACCATGACACAAAAACCACCATCAATTGTTGTCATGTCACCACCACAACCACCAACCACAAATACGATGCCATTAACTTCTATCAATGTGACTTATAGTTCAAACAATTAAAGTAGTTTTCATTGGCTGCAGACATCGGGGAACACGTAGGTTTTAATTTAATACGGACGTTACTACCTTAATTTTTTTAATTAACTAGAGAAAAAATCTTATGTTATTTTCATATTTAGTCCCCTCTCCCCTACACATGCCATTCATTCCATCAAAAATAAATCTGGAAGGAAGTACGGTCATCTATACTTATTCTGGAGGAAGATCCCTATGACACTTTGGGCTATGTGATTTGAGGAGTTTAAGGAAAACCTTAAACACAGTAATTAAAATTTTATATTTAGTTTTATTAATATAATATTTTCTAATTAATTTATGGTAATAATTGTCTTGGGCCCCTGAGGAGGAGGGACACATATGCATGAACTTCGAGCACAAGGTGAAAGATCATTTACATGACTTGTTCAACAATGTATGTTGGACACGTGAGCACCCCTTGTGGTTGGGCAATCATGTGTTTGCATCACTTCTTAGGGCCTAGGACTGTTCTGAGTATAAGAGGAAGATGGAGCAGGCAATGCTAAATTGCTGCTTTAACTGCGAAAGCATTGGGTCCTCAAATAACAATGGTGGTGCGCTCGCACATATAGAGTACAAGAGAAGGCTGGTAAAACTTAAATTTTAGCATTTAATCTTATTTTACATTAAACTTAAACTAACTATTCCATTACACTGACAAACATTGAAGAAAGGATATGAGTCAAGAGCTACAGAGTTACACGAGCGTATCTATACGTGGCAGTCGGATCAGTCATGGGTGGCAGCATATCAAATGCAACCCAAGTAATTCACAAGATTAATGAGTACAAAATGAAAATAGAAATTGAAATTTATTTAATCTCTCACTTTCTTTAATCATTTGTTTTGTATTACGTCTTCAAGAAGCTCAAGTAGAGCCGCTCTCAACAGTAGGGTTGTGGTTCGAGCACATCTCATGATCCTTCTGAGTACTGATACTCTAATGGTGTGCCTATGGATGTACTTGCTAGTAATATTAAATGTGTGTTATGAAATCTAAAACTTGATTTATACAGTAATGTGACACTACACCTTTGTCCTTGACAATGGTGCCAAAAACATGATACCTTTCCCAGTTCAGGTAAAATTTACACACTAGGGGTTCCACACAAGTATACGTGTTGTACAAGTAATATCAGATTATTGATTTTGGAATATTGATCCTATAGAGAATGTGGTAATTAATCCTAAAGAAAGTTCTAGCAAACTAAAATGAATCTTAGCCTAGAAGTAAAGTTGGTTTATGTTGTGTTTACTAGTTCTACTAAATTGACACTAATCTTATTGATTTACTCTTAAGGAAATTCTACTAAGGCTAATTAAAGTGGAAAAATCAAGATTTAAAAATTATCTTTCCCTTGAAATGACATATGTTGTGTGTAGAATTGAAACACTTAGAATAGACATTGTACCTAGTGACAAATAAGAGCAATCCTTTTCTTTACCCTCTTCTGAGTGCATAAAGAACATTGGCTTACCTTGGTAAGTGTTTATGCCTGTCACTCTAGAAACCACAATTTAAATCCATCAAAGCATATTTCCCAATCTATTTGCATTTTCTTATGGACTACTTTTCCTTCACCCACTAGTGCATGATTAAATTTTCTTTTGTGTCTTGATGATGTAGGGTTAGTGATTTTATCATGATTTTTTTAGATGATTTTATATCAATTCTAAGCTTTCATGTCTTTATGTTGTTAGTTATCCTTGTGGATTTAATTTTCTCCTAGTTTGAGCATTTATACTATTATTATCTTTTTTGATCTATTATTTGTTCCAGTTGCATTGTACAATGAATATATTAACGAAAAAATTCTAATAAATTAGGTATTCTAGTAAGATTTTGTAACCTTGATGGGGGATCAAAGAAGCGTGAAAATTCCATAGGCTTAAGAAAAGCTTAACTTCATGGGTTTCTGACTCAGCTTTTGACCTGGACATAATCTTATGATGAAAACTTACTCTTTGTTGATAACTATCACATAAGGAAATATTAAGAAAAATCATAAAACTTCGTGACATCTGAGTCATAGAGGCACAAACCTCATAACTCTTAAATAAAAAAAATAGGTTCTCTACTTGCAATTTTCTTGCATTATGTGATCGTGCTTTGTTTTCTATAGGACTTTAGAATTTCAAACCTCTATTGTGATTACGCCAAGCTTGGTTCCCAAAGTTTTTAGAGTAGAGATTTTCTACCAAGAATTATTATCAACCCTTTCCTCATGGGATCAATATGCGGACTCTAATTTCGTATATTACTTGGCACTTATACTTGTGTGGATGACCGACTACATTACAACAATTTTTTTACATCACCTGAAATTTATTATTAACCCACATTTGGTTTGACTAACGCTTATGGTTATGTACTTGTAGTTCGACAGTAGTGAGATAACATCAATACTCCACCAAATTTTAAAGGAATAAAATAGTTAGTTAATATTTATTTAAGAGAAAGATTTAATGCATAAATTTAGACTTGTCATACTCATCTTGGACTCTATATGTAGGTGTGCCCCATCGTATGCTTAAGCGTGACCATATTGCCATAATTACAATGTTAATTATCCTTGTCATGTAATGTCTTCTTGTGATAGTCTAGAATATATTAGGCTACGAGAAATGAGGCAAGCACATATAACCCAAGCCAAAGAGGGCATTTGTGTGTCTTCTTCATCTACTGAAACATGTCATGAAAGTGATACCATTTTATGTTTAATGCA